>JAJJMC010024384.1:708868-723704 GCA_023531435.1 Papaver californicum
AATTGTTAGAATTCATTTTATATTGTCCAGACGTGGTTCTTGGTTTGTTATGTTAAATCAGCTTGATGGATTATCTTATTTTCTCCCTTTCTATTGCAAACTCTGTTTCAATTACGAATTCGAAGTTGAATTACTACAACCCATTGACAGGCGTTAAATTTTTGAACATTAACAAGAATATATAAAACCATGTTTGAAATTAGCTGTTCTCATTCCTTCAACTTTGCAGGGTCCTAATCCTCTTTCATGTAAGAAGAAAAAGAACGCTGAGCATAAACAGGACATGTCAAGTTCTTTTTGTGGTTGTTCAGTTTGACCTTATAAAATCCTTGCTTATTGATGTAAATCTGTAGAACTTGATAGTTGAAGGTTAGAACTTTAGGATACCCAAGTGAGTATCTCTGACTGCTGCAGATTGATGGAGTACCATTATGATTGTTGGTTTGTTATGTTAACTTAGCTTGATGAATCGTTTTTTTCTTTCCCATTATATTAACAACTCTGTGTAAGACTTCGACAGAGATAAATTCTACTGACAGTACAGAATGCTTAAGAATTCTACTAATTATGCGTGTTCGATATATATATTATAGCATCGATGGATAAGAGTTGGATTAAAAAGCATAGGAACGAGGAGGCGTTCCGCGAGGGAGTCGTAAACTTCATAGAGTTTGCGTTTGAGCAAATACAACCTGGGATGGAATCAATTCTTTGTCCGTGTGTGTACTGCAATAACAATTTATATCGTTCTCGAGATGAAGTGCATGTACATATATTGCGTCAGGGGTTCACTCAAGGATATACTAACTGGATATATCATGGGGAGGCAGAGGTAAGAGAACCTTTGGGTACTGGTAGAACAGTTGAAGATAACTTGCCGGAAAACGACGATTGGGATGAGTTACTAGGTGGTATGGGAGCAGCTTCGAACTCCGATGCTGGTAATTTTTACAGGTTGTTGGAGGAGGCCGAGGAACCCTTTTATCCATATTGTAAGATTTATTCAAGGTTATCCTTTACTGAGCACTTACTTCGTATTAAGACCCGTGGTGGATTGGCTAACAAATGGTTTGACGAGCTGTTGAGTCTTCTGATCAAGGCATTTCCAACTGCCCTAATACCGAAGAACTGTTATGAGGCTCTAAAAACCATAAGGGCCTTGGGCCTTACCTACCAAAAGATTGATGCTTGCCCAAACGATTGCATATTATTTCGGAAAGACTATTCACTCTTGGATAAGTGCCCGGTCTGTCATACTTGTAGATGGAAAAATGATGGGTTGCTGGTAGACGACGAGTCATTTATTAGTGCGACAAGAAAACCTAAGAAGAAAGTTGCTGAAAAGATAGTACGATATTTTCCTTTAAAGGCAAGAATTCAGAGGTGGTTTATGTGTACTAAGACCGCTTCTCACATGATATGGCATGAAAAAGAACGTATTGATGATGGAATTTTAAGGCACCGGGCCGATTCTCAGAACTGGAAGAGATTTGATAAGATGCACCTGTATTTGCAGCCGAGGCTCGCAATTTGAGACTTACATTAGCAATTGACGGGATGAATCCTTTTGGAAATATGATGAATCCTCATAGCACATGGCCAGTTGTTTAATCAACAACAACTTCCCACCGTGGATGTGTATGAAAGATTCCAATTTCATTTTGTCTATGATAATTTCAGGACCCAAGTCACCAGGAAATGATATTGATGTGTATCTGCAATTATTAATAGAGGAGTTGAAGGATTTATGGGAGCCCGGTATTCTCATTTATGATGCTTCAAAGAAAGATTCTTTTTTATATCGTGCAGCATTACTCGGTACTATTAGCGATTTCCCTGCCCTAGCCATGCTTTCTGGATGGAGTACCAAAGGACAATATGCATGTCCGTGCTGCAATAGTGACACATGTTCACTTCGGTTAAGCAACGGAGGTAAGAGCTAAACTTGTACATATTTTGGATTGCTTTCCTTTTATGCCAAACTGTTATAATTTTGTCGAAATGTGATTTGTAGGTAAGTGGTGTTACATGTTTCACCGTCGTTTCTTACCAATGAACATAAATGGCGCAATCACAGGGCGGCCTTCAATGGAGAAAAAGAGAACCGGCCACCACCAAAGCTATTAAAGGGGGCTGAAATACTTGAGCAGTTGGATCAGCTAGAGCAAGTTGAGTTTGGTAAGAATGGCAATCAACAAAAGATATTAGAAAAGATACCCTTTGATCACAATTGGAAGAAGATTAGCATTTTCCAGCTGGAATTACCCTACGTGAGCTCGATTTTATTGTTCCATAGTCTTGATGTGATGCATATCGAGAAGAATGTTTGTGATATTCTGATGGGGACTATATTGAAGGTCAATGGGAAGAGAAAAGACAACATAAAATCCCGATTTGACCTACAGGGGCTGGGTATACGGAAGGACTTATGGGCGACGAGAATAGGGGATAAGTATAGGGTGCCAAGCGCCTCATACGTGATGTCGAATACTGAGAAGGATTCGTTTTGTAGACTTTTGAAAGATATTAAGGTTCCAGACGGGTATGCATCAAACATTTCTCGTTGTGTGAACCTTAAAGAGCGGAGGCTTATAGGTCTACAAAGTCACGATTGCCATGTTCTATTGGAACATTTGTTGCCGATAGCAATTCGTGGAAATTTGCCAGATGATGTGTGTGAAGCAGTGATTGAGTTATGTTTGTTTTTCAAAGTGTTGTGTGCTACGGTCCTTAATATGGCTGATTTAGAAAAACTGCAGGACAATATTGCAATCACATTGTGCAAGTTAGAAAGGATATTCCCCCCATCTTTTTTTGTCGTGATGATGCACTTGCCCATTCATCTACCAGAACAAGCAAAGGCTGGTGGTCCATTTCAGTATCGTTGGATGTATCTGATTGAGAGGTACGAATTATCATTGTCATTTTCCTTAGAAATTTTACCTTTTTTTGAACACATACTAGTCGTTGTTGCAATTCTGTGATCTGTGTATGTCTGTGAACACATACAGTTCTTTCTATGCTATGTATCAGGTACTTGCGGAAGTTAAAGTGTTATGTGCGGAATAAAGCTTATCCCGAAGGCTCGATGGCGAAAGGGCAAATAATATAAGAATCTCTCGTTTTAATTGAGCGCCATATGAATAGTGTAGCTACGAAGTTTAATCAACTTAGTAGAAACGAGGATAACACTCGATTTCAATCAGCAGTTAATAAGTTGTATGTTTTTAGACAAGCCGGTGAATTGCAAGGTAAGAAACATGTTGCGTCGATTTCAGAGGAAGAGTTCCACAATATGAAATTAGTTGTTCTCAAGAATTATGATGAAGTGCACCAATATGGGGAGTACGTGTTCACTACTTGCTATTTTTCCTTATGTACAATTATAAAAATGCTAGAATCTGAGAATGTTCTCATGCACATGTGATTTGCTTAATTTTCTTACTGCATTATATACAGTGAGCACAAAGCTATGCTTTGAGGAACTAGAAACGCACATAAAAAACACACTGAAGAATTTCTTAGATGGTTTGAACGTAAAGTGATTCTCAATTCAATACTATTAACATGTTTATTTCGCCAGAAAATCAGATTTCTAACTTTGGTGGGATTTTTTTTGTAACGAACAGATTACCCAACTGCATAAAGAGACCGGTCAGGTGACTGAAGAACTATTATCGCTGGAAGTCCTTGTCGAGAAGATTTGGCTTTCAACATTTACACGGTCAACGGGTACTGCTTTCATACAAAACATTGGGAGTATCGAAGAGCGACACAAAACTATGGAGTATGTGTAACCATTGAGAAGGATTATTTTGGAGTGCTAACAAATATTGTAGAGCTGAGGTATGTGGGTAGCTTTCGTGTTGTTCTTTTCAAATGTGAATGGCGGGATGTAGATAGTGATAGGGGATGCAGGAAAGATTGGAATGGAGTTGTTACGGCTGTTAATAAAACCATAAGTTGTTGGAAAGATGAACCATCTGTGTTACCATCTCAAGTATCACAGGTAATGTATGTGAATGAAGAACAGGGGTCCCAATGGCAAACAGTGATAAAACTAAAACCTCGGAACTATTATGATATACCGGTGCGTGATATTAATACAGATATGAGTCCAAGTGAAGCAGCCCAGGATTTGTACTCGACTTATTCAATGGAATATGTCCAACATGAACCGCAACATGATGATGATGATAATTTTCTTTGGGGTAGGACTGATGTTCCGGATGAAACCATCAATTATGTTGCACCAGAACAAGGTCGTGCGATAGCTGTCGATCAAGATGATGTTGATATTGAAAGTGTATATACTACTAGTGATGACGATGATTTTCTCAAATTTGAAGAGTCTAACAACGAGATGGACTGTGATTAACCCGTCAGAATACAACCATCACAAATCTTAAGGTACCAAAATATTCATTTCCTATCATTTTTCATATTTTTCTCATTTTGGGTTCTTTAATAATTTTGATTTGGATTAGCTCAAAATACAGTTAATAACCACATTTCTGCCTACAAGAAGTGAAAAAACTATTTTTTCATATGCACCTGAAGTTGATAAGTGTTCTTATGGTGAAAGTTGCAAATTCTTGCATCAGTGGTTTGTCAGTGATAGTTTCACAATGTTGACGCAAGTTTCTGGACGCGAAAAAAATGTAGTTTCATTTGGTTCTGTTTAGATTTTTCTGAACTTATATGTATGCTATTTTTAGTTGTTCAGATATTTGATTGGAGGATTTTTTATAACAGGTAATTAGCAGGATTGCTTCCCCAATGGGGTCTGACAAATTATATTCTGATAACAATATGGAGTTGTTCGGGTCTGCAATTGTCAAATTGGCCAAGTTGATAGGATTTCGTACTTTTTTTTTGTGGTCGTACCTTCGTCATGGTGTTCAGTGTGTTGCTGTAATTAACCTTGGATCTGAAGTTGGATGTGTCATCGGTGAAGGCCCCTGGGTCTTTGTTGGACACGATCTTTAATTATTTTCTTTTTGGGTTTTGTGAAAATCTATCAATTCTCCAAGGTTTTAAAGATTTGTATTGAAAGGGTCAATTTTTTCAATTTAATAAAACATTTAACTTTCTTAAAGCTAGGAAAATTATCAGGGCAATGCAGGAAACACTCTACAAGTTATGAGAATATATGAAACAATATAAAACTATATGCATTGGCTTTTGGTTAAAAAAATGCAACTAGAGCATACCCACATATAGAAAACAGTATGTAATATTAAAGTAATCATTTGAACTTGTTTTCATGGGAAAAGGTCATTTGCGATACAAATAAGTTTAGTTCTGCAACATCCTGATGTGTATTAGTGTAAACATGATAACTTGATTAGACACGTACTTTTGATTAGTTATGAGTTGTTGCACTAAAGCTCAAATGCCTTCAGCAACAATGCTAAAGTTCTCTGGATCTCTTTTCTGAAAGCGACAAAAGATGCAAGTTTTAGTCAATTTACTGCAATCGATGGCGAACGATATACTACATAAATACCATAGAAACAGTCTCAATTAACTTTATTTCTGATTCACCTTCAGGTTGCTTGTTTGGTTTTATTTGGTACGATAACTGAAATAAGTCGGACTAATTAGTACAGAAGATAGGATCAAAACTTTTATTTTTTGACAACGAATTTCAACTTGTTAAGGCAAATTTGTTGATAAATTGCTATTAAAAGATAAAATAGAACTGATAAACACATTGAAACAAAAAAAGTTATAACCAAATTATAATCAATTTAGTCGACTAATGTTACTTTTTTTTTTAATTTGTGAATCCAAATTAACATTTGCTCATAGTGAATCAAAACAATGATTTAAACAAGTTTTCATGTTCCATTAAACTAATCCTAATAAGATTGTTGGATTAATATATACTAAGTTCTCAAATGTCTACTTCAAAAACTGACTTCTCTTTTGAAATGGTGGTGGCAGCTTAAACTTAGTTGCTGGAAGAGGTTTTACTAAGTAATTCATTTTTTGGTTGCTACGAGTATATGCCTCAAAGTAAAGAGCTACATGAGCACTTTTTTAGATGCTATATAGATTACTTGAAAAAAGGATATAGCGACCAAATACATCTGGCCATCGCTAAAAATTAGTTGACACAAATTTAAAGCAGCTAAACTATTTGGCAGTTGCAAGTTTTGTAGCTTAACACTTAAGCGACTAAAATATTTGGCTCTTGCTAACATTTAGAGTAACCATTTATTTTTTTTGTTGCTACGAGTATGTGCCTCAAAGTAAAGAGCTACTTGAGCATTTTTTTAGATGCTATATAGATTACTTGGAAAAAGGATATAGCGACCAAACACATCTGGCTATGGCTAAAAATTAGTTGACACATATTTAAAGAAGCCAAACTCTTTGGCAGTTACAAGTTTTGTTGCTTAAACTGTTAAAGCGACTAAAATATTTTGCTCTTGCTAACATTTAGAGCAACTAATTTATTTTGTTGTTGCTACGAGTCTGTGCCTCAAAGTAAATAGCTACATGATCACTTTTTTAGTTGTTATAAGTTACTTGATCAAAGGATATAGCGATTAAATATATTTTTTCGTTGATAAATAATAGTGGACACAGGTTTATAGCCTCCCAAATTTCTGGCAGTTGCAATTTTAGATGCTTAAACTATTAAAGCGACTAAAATTCTGAGCTCTTGCTAAGATTTTGTCGCTTAAACCCGTTTTTCTTGTAGTGTCCACATGGAAGACAAGGCTCTATTCTTGTTGTTGTCAGGCATAATGATATAACAAGAGGTCATCTTGAGCTTTACTTCCTCCATAATTTTGTAAAAGATCAACTAAGGAGACAGAGACTTTTGGTTAAAAATTCTTCTGTTTCTCTAACACCATATATGGTAGACAAAAGCATTAAAGCAAAGCTTTCTGGTGCTTCCCACGGCCTTAACACCTTTCAAATGATGAACACATCACTTTGTCTTCTCATCCCAATTCGTATGGCCAATATCTCTTAACCCCATGAGACTCAGCAACCTATTCCAGATATTAGTGGCATAACAACAGTTGAAGAACAGGTGGAAATCATCCTCCAACATAAGATTGCACATCACACATATAGGATCCATAGATATACCCCAAGAGAGAAGATTGTATCTGGTCTTTAAACCTCTGTGAAGAGCAATCCAGACAACGAAGCAATGTCTAGGAATACAGTTAGGGAACCAGACCAGTTGATGCCAATCAGTGAAGTTTTTATGACTCCTGGGGCATTATAAGTATCTTTGAGGGTATACTCACCGGAATTACCCGTTGTCCAAACAATTTTGTCTTCTGTAAGAGGGACATATCTCAAATTCATGATGTCCAATGTGGAGTTACCAAAAGCATTAGACAGATTTGGAGAAAGCATTCATTCACCATTCACTAAACAACTACTAACCTTAGCATCAACATGATGAAAAGTGTCATATGTCATCTGGGGCGGAAAAAGGCTGAGAAGGTTACCTTGAGGGAGCCATTTGTCTTTCCAGATCTTAGTGTTATCCCTATTACCAATCAAATGAAGAATGAACTTTACAGCCGTATCTCTGTGGTCCAGAATGCATCTCCAGCACCACGAGCAATCTGCAGGTGCCTTTATATGCCAAAAGTTTTTGTTCTTGATGAGGTTTTTGTAGACACACTTAACACATAAGGTATCCATGTTGCTCACAATTTCCCAGATGTGACGAAGGTTAGCTGCTATGTTGGTAGTCTCAATGCACCGGATAGCCAGACACCTTCCTTATAGGGATGGAAGATTGTATACCACTTGACAGCTGGATGCTTGTAAGTAAGATCAATACCTGCCTAAAGAAACTTCCTGAAGATAACATTAAGGCAGTTGATCATTTTTTTAGGAAGAACAAAACAGGAAGTCCAGAAAACCAACATACTACTCAGAACTGCCTTTATGAGCAGTACTCTACCAGCAAAAGATAGGGCACGAGCTTTCCAAGTTTTAATCCTAGTGAGGACGTGGTCAACAAGCGACAAGCAATCAGAATGAGTCAGTCTAATAGACAACAAGGGAAAACCTAGATATCTTACTGGAAAGGAGCCCACTTCAAAGCCAAGCACATATTTTATGCTAAAAGCAGCAATGATATCCACAAAAGATAAGAAGATGTTGCTCTTGTTGTTATTCACTACTAACCCAGTCCTAGCAGAGAAAGTGGCAAGGGAAGTAGCTAGGTAGATGACTGACTGCACATTAACATTCATGAAGACCAGGAGGTCATCCACAAAGCATAAATGTGTAACAATGGGATCCTTACACTTAGGGTGAAGAGTAAACAATCCCAGAGCTACCTGATTGAGCATAAGAGAGTTAAATACTTCCATAAGCAAAACGAATAGATATGTAGATAGAGGGCAACCTTGACGAATACATCTTTTCCCTTCTATATAACCATGGGCAGACCCATTCACCATGATTGAGAACTTAGGGGAGGTGATGCACATACTAATCCATTCAATGAACTTCTTAGGGATATTAAACTTCTTCAAGGTTATAAGCAGAGCATCCCACCTGATGCAATCATAGGCCTTTCTTAAATCTATCTTCATAGCACATCTGGTGGTACCATTATTCATGTGGTAATTTCTTAGCAGCTCATGAGCAAGCCTGATATTATCCTGAATGGATCTCCCGGAAACGAACGCAGATTGACAAGGACTAACCACATTCTTCACAACATGCTTGAGTCTAATAGTTAAGATTTTAGCAATACACTTATACATGACATTGCAACAGGCAATTGGTTTGAAGTCATTTAAAGAAGAGGCATTAGATGACTTTGGAATAAGAGCAATGAGAGTAGCATTTACCTCACCCAGAAGTTTGGAACTAGACAGACATCTCTTGACAGCTCTAATGAAGTCATTCCCAATAATCCTCCAACAACACTTGAAGAAGTATGAGGAGAAGCCATCCGTCCCAAGAGCCTTGTCCAAGTCTATTGTAGAAATAACATGGATAATCTCATCATTTGTGATTGGTCGCACTAAATCATTGGCATCTTCCTCAGAGGCAGTGTGAAGAGGCTCTATCTGATTCCAAGCATTGAGATCAATAGGGGTGACTGAATATTGACCAAAAAGATCAGAGTAGTAAGCCACACATTCCCTAGCGATGTCCTCATTAGAAGTAAGTCTGTTTCCAAACGAATCATATAGAACCAAGATTTTGTTTCTAGCTCTTCTCTCCACAATAGAGTTATGGAAGAACGGAGTATTGTTGTCCCTTAGCTTTAGCCACTGTACCCTCGATTGTTGCTTTTTCATAGACTCTTTTTGTCTGGCCTTCCTAGAATACTCCTTAACTGCTACCCTTTCGGAATTGATGGTGATGGGACACAAAGGGGTGACTTAGAGGGATTTCTGAACATTAACCATGTTTACCTTAGCATTCGTCACTTGGGAATCGAAATTTAAGAATCTTCTTTTCTTCCAAATGGACAGTTAGGTTTTCACATTCTTTAGCTTGGTGGCAAACCTATACATTGGCATGCCATGGATAGGAATACTCCTGGAAGAATCAAGAACAACAAGGAAATCAGTCTCTGCATCCCATATGTTGTAGAATCTATACGTTTTGGGTCCAGTCACTCTTCCAGCAAACACACTGATCATCATAGGGGAGTGGTCTGAGATGCCACTAGTGAAGAATTCAGAAAGAGAATCAGTCAAGCAGTCAAGCCAAGCCATGTTAATAAGCACTCTATCCAATTTGACAATAATTCTAGTGGGGGCATCTTGCTTATTTGACCAAGTAAAAACAGCCAATTGAGGGGCAGTCGAAAAATTGCGAGTCTTGTAGACAACCTTGAAAGTTGGCCATAGAAATCGGCGCCACCGGATCACCCCATTCCTTCTCATGAGAATAAAGGTAGATGTTGAAATCACCCAACAAGCACCAAGGAAAGTTATTGGACTCAGCAAACCTGCTGATGCTAGACCATAAAGATTCTCTATGTTTCTCAGTATTGAAGCCATACACAACAGTAAGAACAAACCAATGGCCATTCTGATAAGAAACTTTAGCAAAGATAGCTTGATCAGTACAGAGAAGAAGGTTAACCTTCACAAAATTAGGATCCCACATCAACCAGATCCTTCCCAGGTCATGATGAATATAATTGTCCAAATAGGACCAACTAGGGAGAATATTATTCCTAATTCTATCTTTATTCAAAGCTTGAACTTTAGTCTTAACTAAACCACAAATCTTTAAACTATTATTATTTATGTAGTTTCTAACCTCTACATGCTTCAGAGGGTCATTGAGCCCTTTGGTGTTCCAGCATCCTATATTATTCATTAGAGACAAGTCTGTAAGGATCTTGTCTAATACGACCCGCCTTTTTGAGGTCAGAACTCTTAATTCCTAGATGATGGTTACTAGATTTAGCAATATTGATCTTAGGGTCCCCCTGTAGGTTCCCAAAAGATTTAGCACCATTCCCATTATTTATTTCAATGCCAGACAAAACATGAGGAGTTAAGATGTTACCACAGGAAGTAGTATTGCTAGTATCATCCATATTCTCCAACACCTCAGATTCTCCACCATCTTCAAGTATAGAAAATGAGTTATTAACAACAGTTGTGGAGCCATTGTGCTTCATAGTCAGCTGCACTCTATTTGTTTCAAAACCTGGAGGAACCTCAGGGGAGGATATAGACTCCAACCCAACACTTGTTGACTTCTCATCAATACCAGCTTTCATAACCTTCCTCTTATCGGTAACTGACTGCCACTCTCTTTCATCTATCACCATACCTTTATCAATATGAAGGTTGCTAGTGACCTCATTGGAATGGGTAGCATCCATCTGTACCCTAGGGACATACATGGTAGAGGAAGGAGTGACAACCTTCTCCCTAACCTTCTTTGGGCACTTTGCTTCACTGTGGCAAAAGGTCGGGCATGTACCGCATTCTACAGGCTTCCAAGCATATTCAACATCCACTAGGAATTTTGAGCCATCATCAAACACCACAGTTATAGCATTCTTTAATTCTGAATTAGGACTCACCTCTACACACACCCGAGCAAAGGACATTCTAGTTCTAGATGTCGTAGGACTATCCAGCAGCAAAGGCTTTCCAACCACTGAAGCTATGAAACTTAACCCAGCAGGGTTGAACATCTGAACATGAAATTTCCTAATCGTCATCCACACTGGAACATATTGGATATTCTCCAGTTCTTTCTCAATAAAAGGAACCCAACCTCTAACAAAAAAAGGAGTATGAGAAATGAATACCGGCACATATTCTAGAGCTGTAACTCTGTCTTCTTCCAAAGAAAATTTGAGAATGAAAGTTTTTTCACCATGAACAGTCATGGTCATATTTCCCTTGATGTTCCATGCTTTCTCAATGGCTTTTTCACCACATGGTAATGAAGCCTTCGACCAACAAAACCCCCTACCACTAGCTGTTCACACTCTTTTCTGTGATCAGCTAAAACATGATCGCTAATCCTAGCTACGAGTTTACCATCAACCATTACTGGTGGGCGAAAGCAGATATCAGCCGAAGAACTCGAAAAAATTATTCTTGGTCTATTTGCAGCACCACTCCAATTGGATCTTGTGTTGTTCACACTATCCAGAATTTCAGGATTATTAACAAGAAAATCAGAAGCAGAAGGAGAAGAAGTAAGAAGAGGGAAGGATGAATCACTGTTCAGAACCCAGGATCTGGTGGAAGAATCTCCATAGAGGCAGAAATTGAAAACCCTAATCACCTTAACAAAAGTCAAAATCGCCCGGCCACAGTCAAGGATGAAGACAAATCCAACTAGACCAGTATGCTTAGGATAATAGAAGAATAAAAAAAAATCAGCAAAATCAATGATATACAATTTTATATTGATTTCTAGAAATAGAAAAAATTAACTTTTTATGTAGCAAAATGTTTTTGTTTTTGTTTTCTATTTTTGGTATCCAAACACCATATTAGAATTATAAAGTCACCCAGCTCCAAGATTCTAATGCAAAAACATAATTATACATTATCGGTTCTGGCAGGCTGGGGACAGGTCAGATATCCTTGTGAATGAAGATGACGGAACATGGGCTCTAGTATGGTGATAGTTTTCCAAACCCGGTTCATTCAAAACCCGATTACCGAGCTAGCTTAGTTACCTGTATCGCTACCATACCCACCTGGTTTCGTCGATCCCGGAATGATACATGCAGCCTATTTTGGAACGGGTTTTTTCAGAACCCAGTCGATTTGGAGTTAAACTTAAATGAGAGTGTGGTAAAGAAGAACAAATGCAAAAGTAAAAGAGAGTGTGGTCTTAAATGAGCTAACAGATATTTTTGGGGGTCTCGTCGGCAATTTCTAAGGGAAGAGTTAAAAATATCCTTAAGAGGCCAAAGAAATTTGTTAACATTTGATCAATTGGATGTGAAAGAAACCATGACAACTCCAACCCCAGATTCTAAAGCCATGCCTTATGCCTACCTCCCCATAAGTTCTTCAACTCAGTCAGATTATACCCTTGTTCATGCTACTGTGGTGACTGCGGAACTCATCATGTCTACTGTAAATGCTCATATTGAAGGACCGACATCTCCAACTGTGAACCCATGCTCCTTTATTACTCAGGTATACACCTACCAAAAACTATTGTTTTTCTCTCTATTATGAACATTATCTCATATAACTAAATATTACCTAATTTTATCTACTATGTCCGAGACTACTTGAAGTCAGTGAATGACTATTTGAATTTTCATTGTCATGTATTTAATGGGACACGGGAGGTTAAATCTCCACAACGTTCATTGCGAGAGATTACACTGGGTCGGTTGGCATCTTTCTCCTCTAAGAAAGAAATTAATCTCTTATAACAATTCTTCTAGAATACCAAGATTGGTTGCATATGTCTCTGTTGTAGTAAATCAGTAGGTGAGAAGCAAAGAATGCTCGAGATGTGAAGATCAGAACAGTGCATTAGAATGAATCCAAAAATGATGTAATTGGAATTATGTAGATATATAATAATAATGTTCATTGTAGTCATTTACTTTTAAGTATAAAGTTTGAAGTTTATTTTGGAAGGGTGATTTAGGGGCTCCCACATTTGTAGGAGGGCTCCAATGTGAGGTAGGGTGACCCAAAAATGCGTTAAGGGGTGTCCTAGGGGATCTAATTTCATATGTTAAATGTCCATATTACCCTTCTATCAATTAAAAAGTCTAATTTGCCCTTCAGTCAATTAAACCTAAACAAAACCTTTCCCTCTCCCTCTAAATTTCGTGATAAAGATTCCTAGTATAGATGTATAAGGTAATAGTGATGAAAATCCGAATAAAACTAAACAAAGTAATGGGGAATTTGGGTTTAATTCTGATTTCCAACTGTAAAATCTTTTGAGGAATCTTTGGTGTCGTTTTTGAAGTTATTTTTTGTTTGAAAATGTAGCCGTTGAAACCTTGTACGACCCATTTTTGAAATAGAGCCGTTATACATCTTATTTATGCATGATAAAAAAGGGAAATGGTTTAGTACATATCAAACCCATCAATTTTTTTCTAAAATTGAACCTTTCTTTTACACCAATCATCTCCAACAAAACTATTACTCTAACATACTTGATTATGGCTCAACCTGGGGTTAAAGATCCTGATTTTACTTTGGATGAAGATTTATGTATTTGCCACAACTATGTATTATGTTATCCAAAAAGAGGAGAAGAACGAATGCAAGGTGGTATAAGGAGTCCGAGTTATTGGCAAAGAATCCATGAAAACTTTTATTCTGAAACCGGCAACCCTTATAACCGTGATCACGTCAAGTTGATTTGTCGATATGGCACTATACACCGAGAAGTAGAAGAATTTATGACATTAGTTCTTATTATTGGTCAACTACGACTTAGGGGTGAAACCGAAGATGAGGTGTTAGAGAGATCTATTCAGGAATGGAGGAGATGGAAAATATGTCCCTTTTATACCTACCTCATTATCACATCCTAAAGGACTTTTTGCTCACTCGCAAACCTATTTATTAGTTCTTTTGTAATGGCATTGGTTTTGTTGTTGGTAATTTCAATTGTCTATGTAATACTTGAATGGTCTAATGGGTTGTAATGTGGTCTAATTAATGAGAAATGGATGTTTACATTAATTTCAAAATACTTTATTCATAATATGATTCCTACAAAATACATATGATATTGTCACTATCAATATTACATTTAGTCAATATTACTATATTATCATTCCAACTCCGAGTCAGACATAATTGCTGTGAATTGAAAGGTTAAGGGTCGTAATGTGTTCCAGAGTTCGAAACTTTGCTCGAACCGGTGACACCAAGACCTGGCGATTGCACCGTCGTATCCTATCTTTAACGGGGGTAATGGGCTTCCTTCTTTCAACTTGAGACCAACAAAATGGCAGTTCTACACCATCCCAATCACACATCTTCTATTAGCCAATTGTTCAACAAAGGTTGTTCTTGTTGTTGCAAATGTAAGACAAAATCCATTTGAGATATAATGGATGACACAACTGAAAGCGTTGGCGAGGATTTGGCCATATATTGGCATGCTCATCCAATACTCGCTAGTCAAATTCCTGTTGCCTATTAAACGCCTTTCGAATGCAATGAAATCCTCGTCTAAAAACGACTCTTCTTCTCCCGCTGCCAATGATAGACACATTTTAGTGTCTAGATTGCACCTTAGTTTCTATTAAGTTAGTATTCGATTTTACAAATATTACGTGTTTTATGCTTTTGTAGGTACAATTGAAGAATAAAGATTTGTGGAAAAATTGGCTCAAAAAGTGATAAAG
>JAJJMC010024384.1:723714-781952 GCA_023531435.1 Papaver californicum
TCCAATATTTTCTAAAATCATTACCTTCACAAGTTCGAGAATCGAACATCTTATTTACCACTTTAAAAACTACATCAGCCAACATCATTGACTTGTATAAATCCGGGTAAGAACGTAGTTCAACCGCGGACCTATGCTTTACATAAGTGCATTCGTCCAAACTCAACTCTTTTGCTCCGCTAAATGGTCCAACTTGTTCGATGAATACATGGTAACCACAATTATTATCACCGGCAACATCGTCGGTGGCGTTTATGTATGGACGAAAAAAAGCCGGAAACCATAACATATAATTTTCATAAATAATTTGCTCGGTTCAGACGATTTTACCATTTTCATTTCTTGAAAAGTTAGATGGTACTTGCATCAATCCTCTTGCAATCCGGATCGTATGCGGCTCTTCAACCACTAATGTATTTCCTTTAATTTGTTCTTTTCTTCTTGCTAATTCTTTCATACTAACTCTTCTTGATTTTGGGTGTGCGGGAAATTTTCCCTTAGCACCAACTTCCATTGTTGAACTTTCTTAAGAGGGAAGCGCGGGACCTTTTCCTTTAATATCTACTAGGTTTGGTCCCCCTTGTTCCGTTTGACTTCTTTTTCGTTTGTTTCTTCCTCGAACATCATCCTCCTTCTCATCCTCCGCTTCATATTCCTATTGCACGTGCTCAAAAGCCGAAGGGTCTCTTTTCTTTGATTCTTCCATCAATTCCCTAGCTTTTTTTCGCCATACGGCCCTCTTTTCTTTCATAGAAGGCCTACCCTTTATCTTCCCTGTTTTTGGTTCCTTGACATCGTACCTTGTGTGTGGAAACACGAAGTTAGTCAACTTACTCAACCATATTTACCTTTGCGCGCGATTTAATGTGTTGTATTTCTCGGCTAGAGCTTTTCCAACGTGGATATCGGCAAATGATCCACCAAAATCTTGCTCGACGATGGGTTCATCGAAAACAATTGTTGCCAAAACGGATCACTATCTTAAATTGGGATCACACCGTCTTTTTCGTACTTGGGCATCATATGCCGGCAAAGAAGTCTCAAACTTGACATGTTATGACAAGCACACTCTTCTTCTCCGTTCAATTTGTCCAACCTATAATGCATAACTTCGTACATTAACTTCTCAATTGCGTTATGCGACACCTTATAAGAAATTCCTTGGAGCCATTGGTCGTCTTTATAAATGATGTGTTTTCTACAGCGGCTTTTTTCAAAAAGTTCCTCAACTCTATCAAGGTCACGGAGAAAAT
The DNA here is from genome assembly GCA_023531435.1 of Papaver californicum. NCBI lineage: Eukaryota > Viridiplantae > Streptophyta > Magnoliopsida > Ranunculales > Papaveraceae > Papaver > Papaver californicum. Next base: position 724,968 of record JAJJMC010024384.1, read on the forward strand.
AATCGTGCATCGCTTCGAAGACCTTAACAAACCCACCATCGCAACTATGAAGTTTTTTTTTCATTCTGTTGTGAGATGACTCCGCGGCACTTGTGGCTTGGTTGTCAAAGTGCTTATATTGGTTTGTGAACGCCGCTACAAACTTCTCTTTGTGCGGATTCAACCAATGGTCTATCAAATACTTCAAAACTATTGAATAATTACTCCAATTCAAACAAAACATACGAAAATTTTCTTCATAATTTTCTTTGGTGATAGACCATGTCAAAGCGTCACATTCACTTTGGAAACTAGCTTATTTTAGTTCCGCCAACTTGTCATCTTCCTCGAATTTTTCTTTCGCCTTTTCTTGTTGAGGTACCGGTAATTTCTTAATTCTCTCCATCTCGCTTTTCTTTGTTGGCCGAATAATCGGTTTGCACTTGGTTTGAATATTGTTCCACAAGTGGAATGTGTAAAGAAGATGATGAGCATCCGGGAATACCCTTGCTATGGCATTCATCAAGGATTGTTCTTTGTCGGTAATAATCACCTTATGGGTATATCCTTCAACGGAGAATAATTTAACTTGTTCCAATGCCCACACATAGCTTTCTTCGAACTCGTTTCTCAAGAAGCAAAAGACAACACTAAACGGGGACTTGGTAGAAGTTTGGCCGAAAACATTCAAGAACGGGAGCTCATACTTGTACGTGCAATCCATTATAAGAACTTGATGGGAGCACCGTGCTAACTTTATAAACTCGGGATGAACCAACATAAGATGCTTAATTTCTTTATTCTCATCTTCTTCATGGAACATGGTGTAGTTTTGCTTCTCCCCTAAGTACATAAGTTGTTGGATTGGGTCCCTTTCTTGCCATTTCTCACTCTTCAACTTGGCTTTGGCGTTGTAGATTGTCTCCAACGTAGAGATATTCTTTGGGTTTATTTTCTTCAAGTGTCCGAGGATATCAATGGGTTTCATTCGCTTTTCTGTCATGTCGCCTACGATGACTTTTTCTTCCTCGGTCAGTCGTGCCGCAGATTAAAAAACTCTCTATTGGTAGGTGGTTGTGACGACCACATACAAGTCTAGATAAGAACCACTTATTCTCGTAGTTGGTACGAAATTGAAGCTTGAACGGACATCTCTTCTTCTTGGTAAAAGTTTTTGAATTCTTCTTCGTCTTTCCTACATACTCGGTACCCTTCTTCGCATGACTTGAATAAGTTCCACTACACTCGCAAACCATTTGAAAGCGGTTGTCTTTTTGTTGGTTGTACAAATAAGCACACACATGATGAGTTTGCCATGTTCTCTAGCCAATTTCTTTCCATCATCTCTTTTATTCCATGTCTACATAGTCCAAGAACACAAAGTTATAAAAATAAAAAAAACTTAACTATATTGTCGAAAGGAATTAACAACTTATCAATAACCTACCAAGTCGTTCAAATAGTGATCCGTAGTATCTCTAGTTTGAATATCATTTGGAGGAGGCTGAGCATACATCGGGTGAGGTACAATCTCGAACTGAACAAAAAATATCAAGGCATTAGGCAACAAAACACTACAAACTATAATTTTACGGTTAGGTTATGAGCGTCGGACCTAACCGTAGAGGAATTTACGGTTGGGTTGTGGCTTCTAACCTAACCGTAAAAAGAAAAAAAAATCCCTCACAGTTTTACAGTTGGTATCAAGAGTCCAACCCAACCGTAACTAGTGCAATAAATACCCATGCACATAATAAGTTACGGTTGGGTCGGTGATAAAAACTCAACCGTAAAACTGTTACGATGTACTTTTCCTCCATGGAAAGTACGGTTACGGTTGGGAAACCCAACCGTAAACCTGCCTGACTCATAAAAAGTATCACTATTATGTACGTGATTTCATCAAATTTGAGCAAAAAAAACCCAAGAGTTTAAGTTAGAAGTATACCTGACTACTCTCGGCAATTGAATCTTCACTTTGACGACTAGTTTCTCCATTTGGTTGAGTTTCACCATCACAACTTTCACTTAAAACCTCTCTATCATCCAAATAATCATACATAGTTGAGTCTCCATCAATGGTTATGTAAAATTTAGTTTGACAATCATACAAGGATTCACCATCTACAAATTTGTCACTAGAATCACTCATTTTGGTTAAGAAAATCAAAATATTGGGTTTTTCAATAAACAACCAAAAACTCTCTTTTCTTTCTTCTACTTTTCCCACCAACCAAAACAAATAAAAATCTGATTTATGCATAGAAAATGTGGGATATAGGAGATGAAGATGATCATTTACGGTTGGGTTCGATTAATAAAGCCTACCGTAAATGTGTTTGCACTAAAACTAAAACTCCTATTTACGGTTGGGTTTGATTATAAAACCCAACCGTAAATATGTTTGCACTAAAACTAAAACTGTTTTTTGCGGTTGGGTTTTCAGCCAAAACCCAACCGTAAATTCTCCTGGATCATTCAAAATTGGATTCTATTACTTGTGTTGTTTTCGGTTTTCCTTTGTTTAACCCAATTTACCTTCAATCTAGTTAAAATGATTGAATAAGTTTAAAATTTTGATTTTTAAACCTCATCTTTACCTTAAACTTTCAAAAGATGTTTTACGGTTGGTTTGGAAAGCCTAAACCCAACCGTAAATATTGGATGAAATTGTAAGCTAAAATTGGTTTTTACGGTTGGATTTTTTGGCAATTCCCAACCGTAAACATCTCGGATAAGAATTTTTTTAGATTATTTACGGTTGGATTCGATTACAAAACCCAACCGTAAAACTGTTAAAAATTTGTAGTTCATCCATTGTTCTTCTGTTTACGGTTGGGCTCGACATGAAAACCCAACCGTAAAATTCTCTAAATAAAAAATAATTCATTTTTTTGTCCGTAATTTTATCCAATTTGAGCCATTAAAAGACCAAGAGTTTAAGTTAGATGTATCCCAGTTATGCTTTGGTTGATTGAATCAAAATCTAGGGGTTTTAAAAAAAAAACCTACAAAATTATCTTTCATTTCTTCTAATTTTTCTTCCCACCAAACCAAAAAGAAAAAAATTTGAATTTATTTGATTAAGTTTAAGATTATTTCCGAATAATCATAATTAGCTTAATCTATTAGTTACTTAGTTTTACTAACTAATCAGGGGTATTTTAACCATTATGAAAATATGATGGATAAGGGGTTTTTAAATTTTACTTCAAATGTCTCTATTTCGTTTTATTATGGGAGCCCCTAAATCACCCTTCTTATTTTGAGGAGGATGGTGATACGATCTTTGTATGAGAGAGACTAAAATGGAATGGGAAGATTTGTCACTATGTCATCTTTGTTTTTAAGTTAGTGCCTAGTTCCTTTACTTTCAGTAGTGCTTTAGCTTGGAATTATATCAGCTTAGATAAGTTTCAGTTTCAACTTAGTCTGGATAAAGGTCAGTTCCTGTGTCTTGTACTACGACTATCAATGAAATATCTCTATCTTTTGGGTGCTGGCGTGCTATTCCAATACTAAACTTCAGCTTGGTTGGCATCTCCTATCTCATATGTAGTAAAAATTTCTTACTGAAGGATATTTCTTTTGCTGCAGTTAATCCCTCCTCTTTATTTCACTGGTTTCATTCTTTTTCTTTGCTTGTTTGCTTACACTCCCGTAGAAGTCGTAGAACAATTGCTAGAAGTGGTAGAAGCAATAACTTTGGGTTAGGGGATAATTTCCTTATTTTAATTAGGACATGCCTAGTGGTTTTGGTGATCTAGTCGTAGGAGACCCTCATGGTTCATGTGCTGGCATGGAACAGACAGGGGATATCTAAGAAGCTGCCTAAGGGTACCTTCTGGATATGGTCAGCCAATAGACAGAAGGAAAGACCTACAGCCACCCTGAAATAGTTAAAACTAGAGCCAGCTACATGCAGTCTTACAGTTGAGGAGAAGTAACAAAACAAATTCTGATAACAAAATCAGACCTTAGATGGAAGCTGCCAGCCTCACCACAACTAAATGTTAATCCTGCACATAAAACAAAACATCATTGTCACAAATCTCAATTTGTTGATTGTATTTGTTTCTAAATGCAGTATTAACTCCAAAAACATGGATTCCTAAATACATAAACCAACAGTAGTAAAAGAAGGGTACCTTATTGTAACAGAAAATAGAAGCAAAAAAAATCAACACCTAAACCACCTTACCTTAAACGCAGTATTAACTCCGAAAGCATGGATTCCTAAATACATAAACCAACAGTAGTAAAAGAAGGGTACCTTATTGTAACAGAAAACAGAAGCAAAAAAAATCAACACCTAAACCACCTTACCTTCAAGCAAACACTACAAAAACAAATTCACAGGTAATTTCATGACAAAATAACATTAACCTGAAATGAGAAAAGCTCAAAAGAGTTCATACCAAATCTGGGACCAAGGGAAAGATATGCTTTTTTTATGTCTCTACAAGTATCACAAGTTTTGATTGAGACTGTAAGGTAGAAATACACCAGGCTACATACAACAAGATGCTCGGTATTATAAAATAATGATTCAAAAACTAAACGATAACAAGCTAAGGGACAAAATTAGGCCAAGGGTGATCAGATTTCCATTACACCAGGAACGCATGGGCCATTTTATTTAACGCCCCACACCTAGTACTCCAAAGTCAATCCAGTGGAGGGCGCACAGTACTACACAAGCAAAATTCAGCTCAGACGACTATGTTCAGTATCATCGATGGCCTTAGAGCACAAGTGAAGATTACTTTACCTGCATAGAGGTAACACTTACCCATATAAGGCTACTCAACAACACGTTCATACAACAGAGGGAAAAAATAACTCAAGATCAATCCCCAAGGCAATATAAGATATATGCCACAAGCAAGCCTCCTGCATAAAACAGAAAGTTGGTTACATAAGTTTCTAAAATTGCATAAGAAGCGGTTTTAGGTTCAGAAATAGTAACTTATGCTCTTTACGTTATGTTTCCTAACTAGAGACATCGAAGTTGGAGAATCACCTTCTCCTCCACAAGAATCTGAATCAAAGTGGCAGTCCAAATTATCTGCAAACTGATATACAAGCATCACAAAGTAAAAATAAAGGGAAAACACAGACAATACTGTTCATACCCTGCTCGGAATCAAAATTTCTCCATAATGGCATATAGAAGTCATTGCAAGTTCTGGATTCAGCAAACGTCCAACAGTAGACCAGTCAAAACTTGTTACCCAACATAAGGAATCGATATAGGAAACACAACATATATGGTATCAACATGAAAACCACAACACACAAACTCCTATGCTTAACCGCGCATAACAGTACCTTGATAACAAAAATATAATTAAGATTAGCAGGATCATATAGGAAATAATAGAAGGGAATTAACATTCGCAAGAGAGACTTACCCAATAAAACATATTATTTGGCAGATGTTTCATCTGAACCCATTAGTTGGTTCAGGGTTCTCCAACATTAAATTAGACCTTCCTCCTTAAACATAAATAGTAACCGACCACTCTAGATGCTGAAAGAAACTATATATACATATTCCTTAGTAGAGAAAATTGTATAGGAACCAGTTCCACCCTACAATAATCCAGAAGAACCAGCAAGAAACTGTTACTTACTACGCACTACAATGATTCTACATCAGGTATTCAGAATTTACATCTCTTAATCTAACTTCGCCAAATAGGATTATAATGGAAAAATGATTGAAGCTCTTAAAGCTATTGGAGTCACTAAAGTTGTATTAGCAATCAACTACCAACCAGAGATAAAAATCATCTTTGAAATCCCTTGATTATGATACAGTGTGAGATGCAATTGGGGATTAATTTGGTCAATTGGTCTGATTTTGCAGGTGAGGCTTAAGTTCGTTAAAGATAAAGAAGGAGATGAGTTGGTTTGAATGAATAGTCTAAACGAAGAGGATACTTATTAGGTATTATTTTTATTATTATAAGTGTAAGGGTAGTATTGATATTTTATCATTAAGAAAATATCTTCATGGCCAAAATCAAGCCCTATGCAACCGTGAGTATCCCCTAATTTGTGAGAGTTTTTTCCAATTGAGGGTTCTATTTTAACTCTAACATATTATTGTTCATATATATTCATTTGATACTCAAGGCTAGATCCGATTAATATTATTTAGATTTATTTTCTTTATTATCTTAGTATCGAAAATTAACGTGTTTTCATTTCCCAAAAGATTGCACATAACTAATTGACTAATTTAGCAAAGTACATGTTTTGCAACTAGTTAATATTTGTTGTCATACTAGCAGGATATTTCAAGTATTAATGTTTGGAAAATAATATTGATTATATATTTTGGAAACAACAGTTTATATTTATTACAAATAAGTTATACATGTTAATATAATCATATGATATCCTTGCCAAAATCGGAAATGATATTTATTAATTATACTTTGATTTTTTGATTTTGGTAGACCTTATTTTCAAACAAGCCTTTCATAACACTATAAGTAATGGAGCTTGAATTCTTACAAACTCATCTTGGAACACACCTAAGTTGTGTGGTGGTTAATTCAAGAGTGACAAGTAAATATGTTTCATTTCAGGCAAAAACACGATTAACTAGTTTAAGCCTTCTTTTGCATCAAGAAGCTCTAGCAGTACTATTAGTGGGAAGAAACGCACTTTAGTTTTCGTTGTTTATTAGTTGTAGTTGAACTAACTCATAGTTATCTTCTAGATAAGTTCTTGTTTATTTTATGGTCATTCTCTTCTAATATAATCCACTCAAGACTTTGAAGATTTGATTATATAGATTTGAGTGATTCTGAATTTGTTGATAGAACTATTGATTTGCCAAATATTAGACTCTATTTAGTTAGATAAATCGAATAGCGGAATCAAGTGCATATTGTTACTATTGAAGATTAAGAAAATTGAAGACTTTAAAGATATAAAAAAATTGTGTTTCTGATCTTGAAGTGATTATCTGCTTGACTTGGATTGTCTGGGATTAACAAGTTGTTTATTTCGATAAACATAATTCTTGTAGATCGAAAAGTTATTTGTGAATTATCATAAACGTAGGTAAGTCTTGTAATCGAGTAGGTTATTTCTTTAATCGTAAAACATGATTGATCTTATCAAGGAGTTTCGGATCTTTGATTATCTTGTTTATCTTAGTATTGTAGATCTAAACGGAAGATCCTTATTGAATCTGAATTAATTATTTAATATATTTGGTAATTGTGAGTGGTAGTGAGTGGTTAGCAAACAGTCTAGTTCCTTGTTGTTTGTAGGATGTCCTAAAGGAATTGGGTTGCAGTAGTCTTCATATAGGTGAAGCAACTCTTGACAGTAGACTTTTCCTTGGGATACACATGTGTAGGCCAGATTGGTTGTAGGCGTAGGGATACTGAGGAAATTGAGTAACTGGGAGTAGTTTATCGGTCCCAAATACATGATAATTCGATAGCCATTTGGGTGGCGTCTTAGTTATGAGAGTATTCAAAACTGGACTAGGTTCCGGGGTGTTCAGTCAAGCAGTTTTCCTTATTAAAAAAATTATGTGTGTCGTGTCATTACTTTATTTTCCGCATTATAGTTGTTATATTATAATTAAAGTCATTGCACTTATACGTTAATCATATCTTGGACCAATTTAATAATTTATTCCTTAACTGGATTTGTAGATTATATCAAAGATAACCTTGTCTATATAATCTTTAATCTTTATAAGATCGATAAGATGATACAAGGTGTGTCTTATATAGGTTATTGCAAAAGAATTAGTGATGTATTCGGTAACCTCGCCTTTTCAATAGGGTAACAGAGCAGGCAAACATGCTAGGTTCTAACAGTTTGTGTTTGGTATCATCCAACGTATAAAACATGAATTCGGGTTCGTCTTAATCGATTTTAGTTAACATACCGCCAAGATTTGATGGTACTAACTATCTTTATTGGAAGTATACTATAAGATATTTTCTTCAATCTTGGAACTTTAATACTTGGGTATTAGTTGCCAATGGTTATGTTCGTCTAAAGGCTTAAAACTCAAAAACTGAGTACAAGAAGCTGGAGTCGTACATTGATGATGAAAGATGTCTCACTAAGCAGAAATGAGATGGTTTGAATGTTATTCTACATACAATAATCGAGATCTTTAGCATCATGTTTATAATTGTGGAACTTCCAAAATGGCTTGGATAACCTGTCGTATTTGAAGGAAATTTATCAAAAACTGAAGCTAGACTTGCAACCCTTAATTAATTATGATTGGGAAAACCTTCGTATGAGTGATGATGATACGTTTGAAGAATTTCATCTCGAAATTTCTAAGATAGTGAATACATCATTCTTTCTTGGAAAAACTAGTTCAGAAAAATATATAGTCGTAAAATTTTGAGGTCATTACCATATAAATACGAGTCCAAGAAGCACTATTTCATGAAAGCAAATGATATATCTACCTTATTGAGAAGTTATCTCATGGGAAGATTAAAAATCTTTGATCACGAATTTCAATCTAACAAGGAGAAAGACAAAGGCATTTCCTTCAAATATGATCAAATTAAGTACAAAGGTTCAAATAAATGATAATATGAATGGCAATCCTCTTTAAGATGACGAGGACGATACTGATCTCGACACTAGTATATTTTTCTTTACTCAGCGGTTCAAAAAACTCTTGAGACAAAGGAAGAGATGTCATTCTGCATTTCTTAAACATCCTGACAGTAGAACACCTGTTCTTACTGGTGAAAAGAATTTGAACGATGATGACGATATACCCCAGTATTACAATTGCCACGACTTTGGACATATTTCTCCAGATTGTCCTACCAAGAGTGGTCGTTGGAAACAATGTATATATTGCGACTCTTGATAAAGTACCTGAAGAAGATGATCAAGATTATAAGACAGAATATATTGCAACCATTTCCGAAAGTCACAATCCTGATTAATGTGCAATAACGGATTCACAGGACAATATTAATTATAATGGTATTTCTGAAAAATTAGTTGTCAAGAGAGCAAAATTCAGTCCTTGGAGTTTAAAATTATTCATTTAAATTAAACACTTGATCGAACAAGTTCAAACTATCTAAACGACAAAGAAAAATTGAGCAAAAGACTTGTGAAGGATGAAATCTCACTGAAAGAAGAGAAAAAACTAATATCCTACCTTACTGGTAATCTTGGTAGGTGTCACAATGAGATTAGAGAGTTAAGAGATGAAAAATCCATGCTAAGGAATAAACATCACTACTCAAACAAACCAGCCAAAATGGACTCTTACAAGTTTAAGAATACCCAAAGGAAATGGCTGGAATACAAATCCTAAAAATCAGGAACTCAAGATCATGCCCAATCACAATTTGCATCATACTTTCAGTGCAAACAATGGGGCATATCAGAAATCAATTTCCGAACAAGCATCATACGCTAGAAAATAATCATACAAAGAAGCGGAATTATCAAAGGTACTCCGGAACATATCCAGTGTTTAGACGTCAGTTTGCGAATAGAATTCAAGAAGGCAACTACTCAATAAAACGAATCAAATAAGAGACATGGATAACATGCTTATTAGTTATCAAGATCTAGTTAATCGATTGAAATAAGAACTCAAAATAACATAAAAGAAAATTACTCTGAAAAATATCAACAAACATTCTTGTGAATGCATGATGTGTTCGAGAAGAAAAAACAAAAATAACATTTTCAACAATGGTGAGTCTCATACTCAGTTTAATACAACCTAGTTGCATTGGATTATGCATCCTCACTTTGTTGTGCTCATTAATCTGGTTGGTGAGGAAAGCACATATAACACAACACACAATCTCTTGATAGAGATACATGAAATTGTTGGTAAAGATAAGTCTTACTACTGGGCTATATACAATAATTAGTTTAGATTTACGGAAAATAAACAAACTTGCATATAAAAGGTTCATAAATTACTCTTTTTAGAGTATATGAAAGAAATTTTTATAATATTTTCTTTAATAACCTACTTTTCTTCAAATCAAGAAAATATCTATCACTAAAATCTAGAAATGATATTAAACTTTATTTTCGAGTGAAGCTTTTTCATATAAAAATATCTACATCTACTTATAATTATCACAAAATAGAAGATGTCTGGACAATCTTGTTTCTTAATAAGAAACTTCGTTTAGAATCCTCAGATAGTAAGTCAAGCTTAGTCTCTGAAAGAAATAAAATTAATCCGATCAAAGATCATTCTTCAACACCTTTTGATGATCGTCTTAAGAATCCTTTGCTGAAGTTGGAACTCGTTCTAGATGAAGTTCGGGAATGGACAAGTATCTGAGAAAAGAAGTGAAAACAGTCAATGACAATATTGTTAGTCTCAAAATTATAATTGTCATCATAGAAGAAGATTGGGATGAATATAATAATCCTTATCTTACCGAGGATTACGTCCTTAAAAGCGCATGCTAAATGATTCAAGTCTTTTCAGTCAAGAAGACTCATTCTTATTGTCTGAAGAATGGATTTTGAGAGAATAGATTAATCAATATTGATGTGTTTCAATATTGTAAAAAATCTATTTAACTATCCATAGGATTTAATGATAAGTATTTAGTTATAAATTATTTGTGTCACTAATAGTTTATAGTGTGATTGCAATACTTGTTCTTGTCGAACATCTCTTTGTGTTATGCTGCCACAATCCTACTAAGCATATTTATGTGTCTCGGCACGTTCAGTTTGATGAACAAACCTTTCCTCAGCATCAATATATATTATGTTCGTGAATCATCCTCCACATAGTTAAAATCTGACTCTTCCTTCCCCCCTGTATATTGTTCCTACTTCTTTGTTTAGTCCATCACCACTTGAACCACCCCCACCTACTGATACAGGCATAATTCATACATATTTACCGCATAATTTATATTTGCTAGTACTTGATTTTGTATTAATTTTATTATTTATGTGTTTTTATAGGCGATAAATCGGAAATCCTAGTTACTGGATAAACATGCTTAAAGATGTGGAAATGTTAATAACAAAAGAATCTATTTGAGCACCACCTAATTTGCTCTTGTATGTGAAAGGCTGCAGGGTCAACGGTCACTCACACAGACCGATGGTTGGAACTACATTGATAAATAAGTCAGCTCTTTATTTTTTTTCACGTGACAAGAAAAGAAGTAGGTGGCTATGGAATGGCTAGTTGGTGAATAGCACGTGAAAAGAGAAGAAAAAGTGTGTCAGAGGGTGAAGAATCAATTATTTTACAAAGAGAAAATATTTTATTTCCAAACGTTGAGGTAGAGAACGATTTGGGATTCAACACAATAAAGTCATTATTAAGAAGACACCTTGAAGAGAGATGTACATATCTTTTCACCTATGGAAATAAGGTATGGCGGTGAATAAATAAATGGGAGTATGATGACTGCTTTTTTGGGGGAGAACAAGTGAAAGAGAGAATACCTAGAAGGCTAGGGAGGGTGGCGTGAAAGGAGACATTGATAGGGGAAGAAGGAGAGGGGTTGTACGGTGGGTGAGAGGGAGAGAAAGTTAGGGTAGAGTGATTGAGACATGAGGGAAAAGAGAAGGAGAGTGGAGAGAATGATGGTGTGACGGCTGAAAGAGATAGGTGAGGGGAGACAAGGTCAGAGAGAGAATAGGTGAGACTGGTTGGAGGTAGGCACTGAAGAAAAGGAAGAGTAGGCTAAAAGAGAGAGGCGTAGGATGTGATAGAAAATAAGAGAGAGAGCAGCAGTGGAAAGAGAATGGGGTGACTTTTTTGGTACAGACGAAGAGTTCTGGTTTGCGACTGGGTTTTGGCCAGATTGGAGGCTTACTGTAGCAGGAAGAGGAGGAACTTTTGTTGTCGGGTGACGATGTTGATAACGGTTCAATTTCTTATTCTCTTGTTAATTATTTTTTGTATGGGTTTTAAGAAGCCCATAGCTATGTTTTGCTAATTTTTGTAGCTAGGGTTTTGGGTAGAAAGTAATTTTCATTATAGAAAATTTATAAATAAATGATTTAAATGTTTAGTAATTTATCTACATTGTTAGCTTGATTAATTATTGCATAAATAGTATATTTGATCATATATGCTTTCCTTTGATATGTCGTGCTTGGATTAGATTCTTTGACGGTGTATGTTCACAAATAGATATTTGATTCTTTGAAACTATATATTGGTTAGAAAGTTCTACTGATTGTTTATGCTTTTAAATTGATATGCCATGCTTAGTAACATTAGATGGGATATACTTTTTCGATTGATAAGAAATTCTTTAGAAATGTCAACTTGGAAGCGAATAAAATAACAGTGGTAAAACGATAATTTTGGAGATTAGACGTGAGTTCTATATGTCAATTTGGCGAAAGCTGAAAACCCTAGTGCTCTCTCTACTTAATCACATTGTATATTTTAGCTAGCTTATTTTATTATTTTCTCGTTCATTAGAATTTCTAAAAAATCCAAAAGATATTATTTCTGATTAGTTTATTAAGAATATTGATTGCAGTATTGTCCCCACTCCCTGTGGGTTTGACCCGTACTTGTCGTTGTCTACATTGTAGACACCGTGCGATTGCGGTTATTTATATAGACTTCTCAGAATCCTATCACCTACCACAAACATATCCCTCACACTCATGTAGACTCTTCTCAATCCACCTCCACCTGATCCAACTTCACCTAGTAATTTGCAACCCAAGACTTACCTTCATCTCCACCTAATCAAACTTCACCCAGTAATTTGCAACCCAAGACTTACCTTCATCTCCACTTAATCAAACTTCACCTACAGGTGGTGATTTGTCATCCCAATGTAACACTACCAATGACCATCCTATCGAAATACGATCCAAGAAATAAGTTTTAAGCCAAAAGATGATTAATTCCATAGAAACTACACATCATCCAATTTTTAGTACAGAAGTTGTTGAACCTAATTGTTACAGTCAAGCTAAAGACGACTCTAAATGGCGGGCTTCCATGGATACTGAAATTTATGTTCTTATTCGCAACGGTATATGGACTTCTATTCCGCATTCTTCATCACAAAATACCGTTAGATGTAAATTGGTATATCGTATCAAAAGAAAAGCTGACGGGAATATTGAACGCTATAAGTAATGGTTAATGGCCAAGGGTTACAATCAACAAGAATGTGTATATTACTCAGAAACTTCCAGTCCGGTAGTTAAACCTTGTATTATTCGGGAAGATTTTTATATTATCGTTAGTCGTTCCTGGCATGTGCATCAACTAGATGCACAAAATAATTTTCTTCATGGTGCTTTATAAGAAGGGGTGTATATGGAACAACCACCGTGTTACATTGATTCTCGTTTTCCATATCACGTTTGCTGCCTACACAAATCCTTGTATGGACTAAAACAAGAGTCGCATGTCTGATATAATCGTCTCAGTTCATGTCGTTTACGCCTTGAATTTTTTAGCTCATGGGCATATATTTCATTATTTATTCGTATTATTTCTTCTTACGTTGCTTATATCTTGATTTACGTTGATGAAACTTGGGTGAAGCCATCATCCAATACAATCATTAAGGATTCATTAAACAATTACAAAAAGAGTTTTATGTTAAGGACCTTGGTGAATTGTCATATTTTTTAGGTGTTGAGGCCATTCATGATACTAGTAGAATTTTCTTAAGAGCTATTTGTCGGTTGGTATCTAGATTTTGACCAGAATCTTAGTTTGGTACCCAGTTCTTCCGGAATTATCCGTTGGTACCTCGAACTTCATTCAACCGCCAATGACTAGGTTTGACTTGACATATATATTATTTCTGTAACGAAACTAACCAAATGACCTATTTTTCCTAACTTTTCTAATAATGACATTTGAGTCCTGACGGTATAGTTACTGAACATGTGGCATCAACACGTGTCATCAGATAATTGTGAGTTGTTTAAACGAAAATCAGTGGTCTAGACGTCTAGTAAACGAGAAAACTGACAAACACCTAACTTTGTTCTTCACGCGGCTTAAACTTAGGGTTATGATTCTTCACCTGAATCAGTGAAGACTTGAGTAATTTTTGAGCGATTTTGTAAAGTTTTTATTAGGGATTTCATAGATCTAAACGTTGTTGACGTAATCGAGAGTTCTTTTAGGGGATTCATAGTTACAGGAGGTTTTATCAAGGTAGTAAAAATTTGTTCATTTTCTTTCGATTATGAGTTTAATATTCGGGTAATGGTAGTTTGTTAGTTGTTTGTGACCTACTATTGAAGTTTTAAATTTATTTATTTTAGTGTTTGTTAAAGTTATTGAAAATGGGTAAAACATTATTAGGGTTTATTTTATTATTCATTTATCTTTTCGATCTAGTTTCTTTTTCGGGTTGTTTATTTAGTTTTAGTTTTAGTTTTATTTTTTTTTTGTTTTTTATTTTTCCGATTCGTATATTTTTGATATTTAACTGGGATTTTTTGTTTTTTCATCTATATAGTGACATAAATCATTTTCATAAATAGTTATTATGTCATTATTTTTGTCGATCTTTCCTTAACCCCAACCTCATTTGTTTTTTTTTTTCTGAAATGATAAGTTCAAAGTAGGGGTGTCAAAGGGTCCGATTTCTCCCGGGTATCACTGGATCCGGAACCAGACCCAATTAAAAAAAGTGAATCCTGATCCTAACGGTTTTGGGTCCGGTTCCTAATTTAATGGACCCGAAACCGGACCCGATTAAAAACTTAAATACCCGTTGGATCCGAGTAGTTAATGGTTCTTTAAAAACCAATTATATATTTTAATAAATTTATTTTATCTTCTCCATATTTGCTTGAATTTAATAAATTTTCATAAGAAGATATTGTTGTATCTATATAAATGTTTTAATTATAAATTAAATCTAAGAAAAAATGAAAAAAGAAACCAAGCAAAACTAGACGAAACCTTAAAGCTTTGAGTAAAATTAGAAAAAAAAACAACATATATTCGGTGCCTGATACCGGCGGATATTACCCGTTAGGACCCGAAACTTATCGGTTCCTAACGATTTTACCATTCGGGTATTAATATTGCTAATGGGTCCAATCTTAGGACCCGGACCCGATTCATCCGGTTCCGGGTAATGGGTATCCATTGACAGTGTTAGTTCAAAGTTCTACCCAACTAAAGGTGGGTATTCAGTAGAAACCTTAAGAGCAGAGAAAGAGACTAAGAAGAACAAGAAAAGGCATGATTGTGTTGTTGAAGAAGATTTAGACTAGTTTTCTATGTTGAACAAGTTTGGGGAAGATGGTAGAGTCATTGAAGACATTGATGATCATGTTGTATATGATTTTTGTGTTGTTGAATGTATAAATGAAAGTAGGCTGATGTTTTTTGTAATAGTGGTAAATAAAGTATCGTTCGCTCGAACTTGTGAAGATTGAATTTAGATTTAATAAATTAATTTTAAACTTAAAATATACACAAGATATGAAAATAATATTAACAAATATTGAGGTTATGGATTTCACCATTAACCAATTAAAGTGCTTCAAACTAATTAATATTCATGCAATTCTTACATTTAATTTGATTCTAAAATATTGCAATAAGTAGATTTTCAAAATAACAATTGTATAACAAAAGCATGGAACATCTAAAACCTAGGCCAAATCATGTACCATCTAACGAAATCACAATTGCTTGACAAAAATCATTAAATCAATTATTAATGAAGGCAAATAATCATAAAAGAAATTACAAAAATCAATTAAAATAGAAATATACCACTTTTATTAAAACAATGGCTTCCTCCGTCACCTCAGCATATGAGGTTTAGCTCATCTTGCTCAAAACATCCTCAAAAGTTTGGTACATAGCTCAAAGTGTTTCAAAATAATGAAAAACAGTGAAATAAATGAAAACAGTGAGTGTGCAACGTTTATAAACGTTACAGACTCGCTGTTACAATGGGATAACTATTTCCTGAAGCTAAACGTTGCAATTGAAGTTAAACTTTACAAAGTTAAAAGCTATAACAACGGAAGCTTCAAACTTTTGGCCACGGAAGCTTCAACCCTATGGCAACGGAATCTTCATCTTCTTCATCATGATCACGAGCAGATTTTTTGGATTTCTTGATTTCGATCTCTGGCCTCTCCATACCCCGTTCAACTTGTTCCCATCGACTTGTATTTATAGTACAACACCACATAACTCGATTAACTCCTCCAAATCATCCAAAATCTTCTCACAATTGATGAAATATTATTTCGATGATTATTTTTAATGATATTGTTTCTATGTTTAAACTCGTGAGTAATATATCTTCGCGCTGTCTCCTCTTATTCTTCTAACAACACATCTATTAGCATAAAAACGATTTCCAGTGAAATAGGAAACTAATTCCATGTTTCACGTGAAATTATTCTTCCTCCTGATTTCTTCCCGAGAATGAGTTTTACACGATTCTCTTTTATTTCCGAGCATGTAATGCTTCCTTTTAATAAGGCTAGAGAATATTCTTCCCTTAACTACCAAAATCCTCTTCCAAATCTCGATCACAATCTTTACCGATGGAGAAAAAGAAATTCCCGTCTTTTTCATTTCAAATTTTTGAAAGATGGGTGCCTTGAACATATTGCTGGGTGCCTTTATCAAAAATCAGGGGTGCCCTAATCCAATATGAAGGTGCGTTTAACACTTTTACTGGGGGTGTTTTTAACACTTTTTAAGCCAATTTTCTCCACAGAAGTTTATTCATCCAAAAACCCTAAAAGCACATAAAATCATATTATTAGTACAAAATATGAGGACTATTAATACAAGTACGAGACTAAATAAGACACATAAATGTGTCTATCAAATACCCCCAAACTTATTATTTTCTAGTCCTCGAGCAAATCTAATGAAAATCAATCCTAACTCACTTTCGCAGGAAACACGACTACATTTAGCATAAGTAATAAGCCTTTTTAAACCCATAGTTGTCCCTATCAGACAAGTTTTGTCTCGTGAGGGTTTACAAGAGGTATACCCACAAAACCTTTACTCCAAACCCTAGCTACCTGTGAACGATTTAGGATAGACACTAAACAAGTTATTTAGTTGGCGTACTAATTTCGTCGACTATAAGAATCATTACCCTGTATGAATCCAATTGTTGTACACGAGTTTGTACTCAACGTACTAAAATTCATATAAGGATGCAAACTCTACTCAAATAATTATTGAACATCCGAAACTGGATAAAAATTCACATTGCTCGAAATCAATCAAATTCAAACATAGGGATAGATTAGAAGATGAATATAGAAATGATGAATGGTGCATATGTTGACTAAGGTGAACGGTGTTTCCCAAAATATTAGTATAAAGTCCGGCTTGGATGCTCCTATTTTTTATTATTATTAATATACATAATTTATTTCTTTTTTTTCTTTTCTTTTTCTTTTCTTTTTTTTTACAACTACATGATTAGATCTTTTGAATCTAAGCGCATGCTCCTTTTCAGCAGATTACATGATAGTTCCCATGGATCCTGCATTCCACGCTTGCTTAGGCGACGGAGACAGGGAGAACACACACATATTGCTATCAAAGTGTCTTTTTTTTTACAAAATTAAAATTGTAACACATCCAAACTACGACCTTATGGCAATGCTAGGGCCCACCAAATCACTTAGAGAAACATAAAATTGCAAAAATAAAAAAATAGAAAGTGATATGATTATGATGATTCTGAGATATGCTTGTTCAATGATTATCATGTTATTTCTAACACCTGAGTGCATCCAGATATGAATAGACCATTTAGCTCACACCAATTCCTATAGATAAGAGCTATGTTTCCATATACCTAGAATGGTTAGTGTCATCCTGAATAATTCACAAGTTTCTAGACTTTGGAGTTTCATATTTTACTTAAAAGTTTCTCCCTTACCCCCAAACTTAAATCTAACATTGTCCTCAATTTTCTAAAGATGAATGATTAAATATATGAACAAGGAGAAACAGTTACCAATCGAAGTAAAGGAGTTAAGGAAAGATATTACCGTGTCGCACAAGCATGGGCTACCTCCCAAGAAGTGTTAAGTTTAAAGTCTTCAGCCAGACTAAGAAAGAATTAGTCACCTCATTAAATCATATAACAATAGTCGGAACAACTGTGGGTCATCTGAAATAAAACAATGTTATCCAGAATAGAAGGAAACTGCAGCAGACCCAGAAAGTGAACAAGTCGGGTACAACCTTGTCCCTATCTAGTGTTTTGTTTATGAAACTACATCTAGTTGAGGTTCAGGTTCGGGCTCTATGAAAGGGTCTAGATAAATCTCTTTGTACTGAATTTCCTCATAGGAAGGATCCGGAGGATCAGGTAGTAGAGACTGGAAAAAATCAAATAATACATTTAAGGCACATAATAATAACCTGAATAATTGTGGATCCTCAAAGTCAATCAGATTTGACCCACACAGTTGACTACAATGAAGGTTGTCATTCTTAAGCAAATGTGTCGATTCTAATTTCCTAAAGTAATTAGGCTTAGTCTTAAAACTTAATAACTGACACATTTGAAATTCAAACGTTCCCACATATGGAAGAAAATATTTTGGTCGGAAAAAAAAGTCAATCTTGGTATTATTTCCTAGGTGAACAACATCGACTAGAGGATGGGTTTCTAACAACTGACATTCTTTTTGGACATCAACAGGCTCATAGAATCTAGTTTGAAGATGATCTTGAGAACTGGTAGAGATATCAGTAATATAAGGAACATGCAAGTCCTCTGGGTATTTAGATGCAAAGTGATCCAACAAAACTTGAGAAGCACACAATTCTAACCCTAAATTAGGATACTTTTGGAAATCTAGGGGTCTAGAAACATCCTCTAAGTTGGGTGAATGATCTTGTGAGATAGATTCATCTATGGAATTAGGCAAATCATCTACACAATCATCCACAGGGTCATCTATATATTCTGTGTGGAACGGAGAGTCACTACAAGACTGATCATCATCCTCAGCATATAATCTCTGACATGCCAGAACTCTCAATCTTTGTTCTAAACTAGGCGGTGTGTGTTTATAATACTTCTCATATATCATTAGAGGTGATTCTTCTACAAAGGTATTTGGATCACTAGCTTTCAACTTCTTGAGGGCATCCCTCCAAGACAAAGAATCATCGGTACCCCCAAACTTAGAGTGGACATTACTCTCAGATGGACTAAAAATTGTTGGTTGGATTCTAGGGTCCTTAAGGTCAGATCTACACTCAACTTCCTCTATCGTATTAAAATTCTCTAAGAGTCTATCATCTTCTAAAATAGTAGTATCTCTATTCAAATCCTCTTCCTATTGAATAGGTGAATAATCATTAAAATTATTTGTATTTGAAACAGAAATAACACTATCACCATGAAGCACAATTGGAGTGACAATTTCTTGATCACTCTTCCTGTATATTTCAAGTTCTTCACCAATATTATCATCATCATAATATGAAGATGTTTGAACCTCGTCTAAATAAGTAGTATTACCAATTATATCCTCGTCCTCTTGACTAGGTGAATAATTATCTAGGGTATCACTATATTGGAAATTAAGATCATTTTGAGCAATATTATTCTTTGCAGAAATTTCATTCATACTTAACATGAACCTATTTCTATCCTCAGTCATCTCCTTTATGCTTCTTCTTGTATCTTTAGTCAACTCCTTTGTATCCTCACTCAACTCCTTGACGGAATTCTCTATAGAAACAACTAGATCATAAGGATTGCTAGGTCATAACTGCTCGTGTGATTCTTCTAAATGAGGAGTTGGACTACTAATTGTTCCCCCCATACTTAATGTTAACCTTCTTGTATCCTCAGACAACTCCTTGACGAAATTCTTTAGAGAAACAACTAGATCATAAAGATTGCTAGATCCTAACTGCTCGTGTGATTCTTCTAGAGGCATGATAGGTTCACAAAAAGTACTAGATTGCACCTACTTAAGGGTATCCCTCCAAGACAAAGAACTCGAATTTTGCTCGTTTTCCCCTTCATATGACTGGTACGCGTACGAATAGTAATTGGGGCCTCCATGGTATGAACCATAACCTTCAGAAGGTTGGTAGTGGTCCCAAGTACTATCCATACTATGGTCACAGTAAGGGTAATGCCCGTTTTGAAACTCAGTCGGATATTTATTGTAATACCAGCTTGACATTTTCTAACAAAAATTTCCTAATAAATTTACAAAAAATCTAAGAAAATAAATCCTAACAGGAAGGGGTTCTAAACATACACAAACAAGGACGACTCAACCAAATCAAACCTACTGAATCTAGCAAAAAAAAAGCATGATGATTCCACTTAGATTGTTTCTATACCAGCTTCTATTCTTCCAAAAGGAAACTAGTTACAGTTTTAGCGAATCTCCCAGAACAATCCGAAATATATTAAGTCGAAGAGAAACAGGATAAGCTCTAAGGAGCTTTGATAAACCTATCTCTTTGGCACTTTTCCCGTTACAAGGCGACTCTAATCAACTTAAAATAATCTTCTTGAACCTTGAGTTAGGCTGATAAAGTAACCAATACAGTCCTTTTGAACGAGTTTCCTATAAGCTCGATACCCTATCGGTCTTCTTTCTAGTCAAATTTTAAAGATTAGGTTCGCGTTAGGTAACGTGTTCCTAAGTCGGGCAAAAAGGAAACAGTGATGAAATCCGAGTCCGTATCTTATATGGTCAGTCATTGCCCTTTACTAGAAAATAAATCCGTATTCAAGTCCTCAATATATATGCATTACGAAGGAATACAGAAAACCGACTGACAGGGGATTCGTGGGTTGATCGAGTCTTACCTCCCATACCAGACGGGGGATGAACCGTTGAAGTCGACTCAGGCCACCAACTCCTATGTCAGTGTACGAACCCGAGGGGCCGAGACAATATCGTAATTGTCGTCCTTCCCTATGCAGTTTATATTTAATACCCTTCCGTAGGGTTTAAAAATTAACAATAAAGTTCAAAAGTTCAAAGTCCAAAGTCTAAAAATAAGAAGAAAAAAAAACCTAAAAAAATTACAAAAATAATAGCCAAACCCTAATACAGTTTCTAAAAATAAAAACTAAAAACTAAAATAAAATAAAATAATAAATCTAAAAATAAAAATAAAATCTTCTTCACTCCTTTTGGAATCCAATTTTGTTTCCTTCTTTGTCTCCACTTCCTTTTTATAGCACTTTCTTCTTTTCTTTTTAGTTTCGCTTCAAATATGAAAAGAATAGAAAACACCAAACGCGTAAAAAAACAAAAAAAAAATATCTTAAATTAAACCAAACCTAAAAAAAAAAATCTAAAAAAAAATCTAAAAACAAGTCTGCGTCGGCGGTGTCAAAAATTGATGTTTTTTGTAATAGTGGTAAATAAATTATCGTTCGCTCGAACTTGTGAAGATTGAATTTAGATTTAATAAATTAAAAAACTTAAAATATACACAAGATATGAAAATAATATTAACAGATATTAAGGTTATGGATTTCACCATTAACCAATTAAAGTGCTTCAAACTAATTAATATTCATGCAATTCTTACATTTAATTTGATTCTAAAATATTGCAATAAGTAGATTTTCAAAATAACAATTGTATAACAAAAGCATGGAACATCTAAAACCTAGGACAAATCATGTACCATCTAACGAAATCACAATTGCTTGACAAAAATCATTAAATCAATTATTAATGAAGGCAAATAATCATAAAAGAAATTACAAAAATCAATTAAAATAGAAATATACCACTTTTATTGAAACAATGGCTTCCTCCGTCACCTCAGCATATGAGGTTTAGCTCATCTTTCTCAAAACACCCTCAAAAGTTTGGTACATAGCTCAAAGTGTTTCAAAATAATGAAAAAGAGTGAAATAAATGAAAACAGTGAGTTTGCAACGTTTATAAACGTTACAGACTCGTTGTTACAATGGGATAACTATTTCCTGAAGCTAAACGTTGCAATTGAAGTTAAACTTTACAAAGTTAAAAGCTATAACAACGGAGCTTCAAACTTTTGGCCACGGAAGCTTCAACCCTATGGCAACGGAATCTTCATCTTCTTCATCATGATCACGAGCAGATTTTTTTGGATTTCTTGATTTCGATCTCTGGCATCTCTATACCCCATTCAACTTGTTCCCAACGACTTGTATTTATAGTACAACACCACATAACTCGATTAACTCCTCCAAATCATCCAAAATCTTCTCACGATTGATGAAATATTATTTCGGTGATTATTTTTAATGATATTGTTTCTGTGTTTAAAATCGTGAGTAATATATCTTCGCACTGTCTCCTGTTTTTCTTCTAACAACACATCTATTAGCATAAAAACGATTTTCAGTGAAATAGGAAACTAATTCGATGTTTCACGTGAAATTATTCTTCCTCCTGATTTCTTCCCGAGAATGAATTTTACACGATTCTCTTTTATTTCCGAGCATGTAATGCTTCCTTTTAATAAGGCTAGAGAATATTCTTCCCTTAACTACCAAAATTCTCTTCCAAATCTCGATCACAATTTTCACCGATGGAGAAAAAGAAATTCCTGCCTTTTTTCATTTCAATTTTTTGAAAGATGGGTGCCTTGAACATATTGATGTGTGCCTTTATCAAAAATCAGGGGTGTCCTAATCCAATATGAAGGTGCCTTTAACACTTTTGTTGGGGGTGTTTTTAACACTCTTTAAGGCAATTTTCTCCACAGAAGTTTATTCATCCAAAAACCCTAAAAGCACATAAAATCATATTATTAGTAAAAAATATGAGGACTATTAATACAAGTACGAGACTAAATAAAACACATAACTGTGTCTATCATAGGCGTATCATGGAACATTAACATTTCGAAGGAGTAGGAGTAGATAAATTTTATATGAGGCCTTGGGGTGTGAAAATGAGAGGCGGAGGCGTATTCAACAGCTCTTTTAGGGTGGCTTCCACAAGTCCTCAACCAAAGAGGAGAAGGCTATCAGAGGACCTCCAACCTTCACCAGTTAGGAGAAGTAACATGATATGTAGTGGTCTAGGTAAGAAACTACATGGACTTACTATTGACCTCAGTGAGGATTGAAGCTTGGGGTATCATGTACTAGCTTTAGGATTTGTTGTCTAAACTTTAAGAACATGTTATCTATGTTTAAGTTCTATTTAGTAGATTTATGTTTTGTGGTCAAACAATGTGTGACAAATATCAAACCTCTTAAAGTTGATGAATTTGTTAGTGACTTTTTAAAATTGTGTCTGAATGTTGTTACATCCTTATATTATGTATAAATATGAATGTGGAATGATATTTTTTTAAACATAGATCACTAAATAGTTGAATTGCAGGCAGAAAGGGAGGTTAAAGACCTTGGTTGGTCGGTATTTTAGGATAAAATGATCATAACGACTTGTTTTTTTTTTAATTCAACGAAAGTAAACTGTTGGATATATCAATTTAGCTCACATGACATTTAGAAGTCACGTGTTAACGATGTTTAATATTTAATTAATTTTTTAATTATATTACAATTTACCACGGTACGTCGATTCAAATCTAGTCATTGAAAGTTGACAGAAAGTCCAGGTACCAACGACTAATTTTGAAAGAACTTGGTACCAAACTAAGCTTCTGGTCCTGAATACCAACTGACAAATAAACCTTTTATTAAACTAGAAAAACTATATTGTTGGTTTATTACAGAAAACCAATATGGATATGGGAAAAGCCTATTACTACTCCAATGAGTAGTAGCTAATGTTCGTTTATTTTGCAACAACCTATAGATATTAAGATAAAGAAATTGGTATAGTACTTGTCTGCTTTACCCATCTTGAATTGAATGTTCGAAAAGAATTATTCTTCTAAGCTCCAACTTTCTTGCAATGCTAACACCATAAGAATTTTGAGGCTTCTTAGTTCTCCACCCATAGTCAGACACACTATATTAATCATTTATAGTAGTTGACCACAAAGCATTCTCTTCCTTACCCAAGCGCCACAACCACTTCATAAGAAAACTTTTATTAATCTTTTTTAAGGCTTCTAATAGCAAGACCACCAGTTGAATTGGTGACACATATGTTGCCCACCCACTCAATGATGTTTATTTCCATTAGCAGAGTCGTGATAGAGGAAATCTCAAATGATTTTTCCAATTTTAACAATAACAAATTGGGATGAAGAGCGAGAAAAAATATAATGAAATACTGAGATGAATACTCCTAATGGGAATGAGCTTAGCAACTTTTAAAAGTTATCATTTTCCAGTTCGCAAGACATACGTATACTAGTTGTTGGAATCTTGCAACAATGAACAACAACGTTAAATGTATCAGAATAATATATAAAGAACTGAGTTGAAAACAACTCTACCACAGACAACTACGAGGGAATAATCACAGGTTCAACAAGTTGTCCTTAACACATTAGTTCGCGGGTATACGCGAGAAGAACAACGCTAAACCCCAACGTGCAAAGATGTGTCCAGGATAAGACTACCCGATATAGCTTATATTAGCACAATACAAACTACCCACTCTTGAACTTAGCGACAGGGAAGGAAGGCAAATAAACACTCAAAAGCGCAAAACAAAACGAGAAGATGGTGAAAAGAAGACAAGATAATAATAGCTTCTGGGATACCTTGAAAATAGTTTTAAGGGTTGTATTTATAGGAGAAAGTTACTTGCAAACCAAGTTAGGTTTATGTTTTCTTATAAAACAAAGTTTTGTTTCTTGTAGAACAATTAAAACCGAAAAAAAAAAGAATTTCCCATAAATAAAACTTAATGAAAATATTCGGAATTAATTTCCTAAAGAAAATTATTGCAAAAAATTATTTCGTGTAGACATAGGACTTGGTGCATGGAATATATGCATATTGCATGGTTTGGGCCATGTATTGATTGCCCATCCCATTCCACCCACGTTTGTCTAACTATCCATATGAGAATGGTTATATAGTAGACATCATTCTCTAGAATATCCAATGTGGGACTAAACTAAAGAGTTTCATTCACTCAAGGAAATGAGTGAGCATCTATAGAATCCTTAGGTCCCAAGATAAAACCGCACCAAAACCAACAAAACATTTATTTAAAACTCATTTTCTCCATCACTAGTTACTAGTTAAATTGATAACCATGACACCAATCATTAGGTTAATTGAAGTAACCCATTTGCGTTCAGTTCTCAGGGAAATTCTCGCAGGCTATACCAGACATCACAGGTAGCTAGTGATAAAATATGGGCATCCAACTCAAAACCAATTGGCAATGAGTTGAGTGGTCCTTCATATTATATAGTGTGTATAGGCTAGGGGTTTGGTCTATGTGGGAATATTATCCTCAACAGTTAGAACACTAGGAAATAACTACATAATGTTGTTAAGATGAATTACAATGTTGAAAATATTTGCAGCTAAAGTAGCAATGAAAAGGGTGCATCGGTTTAGTCGTCAGTAGTGGTCAATAGGCACAAACAAAAGCAAAAGGCATATAATTACTATACTGAAGGTAAAGGAAAAATCAAGCAGGTATTATACAAAACACAAAAGCAGATTAATTTGATCGTCACTGGGGTGGAAATCAAGCTTAAAATTTCCTTACCAACGGAAATACGAGTTTGTCTTATATATGGATTCCTGGAACAAACGAAATTCAAAATCCTAAATGTCACACCCAAAATAGAGGAGTCCTAAACTATATGCAGTGTAACTAATGGATGATGAACAAGAACACACAAAAAAAGTTGAGCACTGCACATTTCAGAAAATCCTTTCGGATTAGAGAATGACATCCATCGAAGCCAAGTCAAAGAAAAAAGGTTAATACTTAGTTACAGAAAACTACTTGGTCTCATAGTCTAGTAAGGTGACCCATGGTCATACGATATCAATTGTAAATTTCGGACAACCCTTCTCCAACTCAGTAACTACAATATTATCTATATTATAAGGCATAATAGTGTTTTTGTCAATCGACGGCCATCCACATTTTGGACACATAAAGGACGGTTTAGATTGAACATTGGATTTGGAAAACACAATGGTATTTACCAATCGACGGTCATCCACATTTTAAAGACATAAAGGACGTCCTAGATTGAACATTGGATTTGAAAAACACAATGGTGTTTTCTCCATCGAACGGCCATCTACATTCGGGGGACATAAAAAACGGCTAAGATTGAGCCACTAATATATGTTTTCATTCTTTTTTCCATTTTTTTCACGTTGGACACGGGGATCTATAATTTGGCTACCCAAAGGAAGGTTCGGATTGAGCCACCATATAATACACCCTCTTAGCATTCCACAGGAACCAACTAAGAAAAACTGTAACGCATGTACGAAACCATTCGTTCACTTTTATCTCGCATTTAACTTAAATGCAATGAATGTTTCGATAACTGAAATAAGGATGAGTTTCAAAATCATTTCTTTCATTCTAGGTTTTATGTTTAGTTCACTTCTCCAATCCAAACCTCCCATCTTTGATTCACTTTTCTTCCAATGACGCCTATTAAAATTAGTATATGATTTTTTATTTATAGAATTAGGGTTTTAATTATTTGATCTTCGTGATTTTATTTTCAAGGGTTTAAAAACCTGGCCATTTTGAGGGCCACCAAAACCAATTTGGGGTCACTAATAAAACAAAATAAGGTAATTATGAAGTAATATCAATACATCCCTTATCCATATATTTTCTATAATGGCTAATCTGCCCTTGCTTAATTAGTGTTAATTTTGGTTAATTAGTTAATTAAGTTGGTTATAGTTAGTGTTAGATGATGAATTTGAGTTAGAGTTTTAGAATATAAATAGAGAGTGTGTTAGAGAGGAAGAAGAAGAAGTTTGGGGAAATCACATTTTACCTAAAATCAATAACAAACATGGATGAGTATGAAGAAGGTGAGATTGAACATGAAGAACATAATATTGAAGGTTCAAACACATTTAGAGATGACGATTTGGGTTATTTGTTGGATGATCCAAATTTTGGTGTGGAAGAAAACCTAGACGATGAATCATATCAAAATGAAGATAATAATGCATCAAACAATCAGGTATTGTGTTAAGAAGCTCAAAAACCCAATTTGTATACGTTTGTATGTGATCGACAACAAAGAAAATTCATTTTTGCATGCATTTAATGCCATGGACATCTCATAATCGGTAGATAATGGAGTACCATAAACTACCGATTATACTTATGTTAAATTTTTTTTATATAATCGGAGTCTCATGAAGATTACTTACTACCGATTATACAAAATCCCCGAATTGAATTTTTTTGAATTTTTGTTTGCATAATCGGTAGTCTAGGAATACATATTATCTACCGATTATGTTAGTAGCCCCAAATTGATTTTTTTTTTTTTGAATTTCTGTTTGCATAATCGGCAGTTTAGGAATACATATTATCTACCGATTATGTTAGTAGCCCCAAAATTGAATTTCTCCAAACCTATAAACTTTTTATTTTGAAAACTTTGTAATCGGTAGTATATGGCATATAGTTATCTACCGATTGTATTGTAATCGGTAGTGGTGTAACAAATTAAACCTCCGATTATACTTGTTTTTTTGTACAGAACTTGACTTGATTTCTTCCTATAATCGGTAGTTTAGGAATACATATTATCTACTGATTGTTGATAATCGGTAGCACGGGGATATTATTATCTACCGATTGTTGGTAATCGGTAGTAAGGTAACATAATTAACTACCAATTATCATTGTCTAACTCATTGCTATTTTACGTAAATTATTGAATGGGTTAATCCTGTTTCATACGAGAGTCCTGATACTTCCGTACACTATGAAAATAATTTGGTATGCTACCTACCCACTCTTAACTTGTTCTAAGAATGTATGTTACATGGTTAGGCTTATGATATTTGTTTTGTTATATGTGCATTAAGATATTTGGAAGTAAGGAGGAGGCAAATGAATGGCTTATCAACAAGGAAAAAGAGAAGATGTGCATTGTAGTTCAGAACAATCGCGTGAAGGTTGATCGATTTGAAATGATTTGTGAGAGAGGTGGCGAGCAAAAGAGTCACGTGGGAAAGAATCGTAAATACGTAAAGAAGACGGAGAGGATATACCGAGGTAATTTAAAGAAGATTGGATGCCCATTTAAGATTATCTTCCATAAGCCCGAAGGTAAGAAATGTAAAGTATGGAAAATGTTTAGAGTTGCTAATGGTCGTCACAACCACAAATATCCGGAAAGTCTTGTTGGGCACGTAATGGTTGCCAAGTTAAACCAAAGTAAATGAAGACGGTGAAGTCTATGAGGACCGTAATGAAATCGAGTGCAATCCTATCTAAGATAAAGGCGGACGACCCCAACAACTTGTCGTTGTTTACAATTTGTTCGGCGCTAGCAACGATCAAAAGGACGGAATGGGATGGTCGAATGGTTATGCAACAATCAGATTGGTTAGCCGAGAAACACAATTACACGTTGAGAAAAGAAGAAAGGGATGGTAAGGTGATTCGTATTTTCTTGGCACATACGAAGATGATCCAGTTGGCTCAATGCTTTCATCAAATTTGTTGTTAGATGCTACTTACAATACAAACAGGTACAACATGCCGTTGTTGAACATTGCTTGCCACACTTTGGACAAATGCATATTTACGGTGGCTTGGGGTTTAATGGATGCTGAGAAGGATGTGAGTTCCATTTGGATGTTGCAAAAATTAAGGTCGATTTATAATGGCGAGCATTTTCCAAGGGTTATTGTAACGAATAACGATCAAACCTTGATGAATGCAATAAAGGTAGTGTTTCCGGAAGCCCAGAATTTGCTTTGTATGTGGCACATTCAATGCAACGTCAAATCCAATTACAGATATCATATCCAAGCTAAAAAACGAAACAAAGGTACCAAGAGGTCGAAGGAAGAGGATGAACGTATTAGTAAACTAATCGTGGAAGAACAAGAAGAAGAGAAAAGGTTGGCCGATGAAAAGTGGATCGAGGATGGAATAAAGTGGTCCTTATTTCTAAAAGCATGGGATAAGATAGTTTGGTCGATGACGAAGGAAGTTTATGAATACAACTTGAAGAACTTTGAGGATGAATGGAGCAAGAACTATCCCAAACCAGTTAAGTATTGCAAAACACAATGGTTGGGACCGCATAAGGATAAGTTTGTGTTTGCATGGACATATGAATATCAGAACTTTAAGAACGAGGCAACAAACATTGCAGAGGGGTCCCATGGACGATTAAAGAACATACTAGTCGGTAGTCAAAATAGGGTTGTGTCGGTCCAAGAAGCAATCCATGAGTTCACCAATCGTGACCTCACTAAGATTTATGGTTCAATGGAAAAAAAGTCGGCATAGATTCCCGTTGGCACATTTAAAACATAAAAATATTCTAAGGGGTATAGTTTACAAAGTTTCTTGGTGGGCAATAAATTTCATGATAAACAATTGGAGTTGTACAGAGATCACGATGGTGAGACTACGGTTTGTAACTGCAAGACGATGATAGGTATTGGGCTCCCGTGTCGTCACATGCTTGGAAGGTATAGAAGTGATTGACATTAATGATATTCATCCCTTTTGGAAGAAATTAACTTTCACTCCAAGCACCCCCGCGGTTGATGGTGCGTCGTTCGTGGAGACGGAAATATTTGGACGAAAACTCGAGCGTTACTATACGTCAAATGGGGCACAAAAGCAAATATTGATGCATTATTTGTAGGAATCCCTTCAACCCTGTCTAAAAGTTGTTCAGGAACCAAATAAAGGAAAGGCGATGGGTAGGCCGAATACCAAAAAGTCGAGGTCAATTCAAAGAAAAGAGTTGAAGGAATGGTTATCTAGTCATCGTGACCTTTCTAGGCATGAACATACTGAAGCTGAGTATGAAGATTTGCCAGCTCTAAGGAAAAGGGGTCGTCCAAGGAAGGATCAAGGTGGACCAAGCTCACGACAAGTCAAAGCTAAGGTCTCTACGGTTCCTTCCCAACTTAGTCAAACCCAACGTATACACGATGAGTATTTGGAACAACTCCCTCTACTCATTATACCATTTGTTTTGTCCACCGACGATGTCGATAGGGATGGCAATTGTGGTTTTCACGTTGCTAAGAAACAAATAGGAGGCTTTAGTGAGACGGTTACCGAGAATATCACCCTATGACAATATTTAAGAAATAAGATGGTCGCACAATTATTGGAGGATAAGGAATTTTATATTGAAATGATGAGAGAAGGAGATAAACATGTTAGAGAACAAGAGTTCAAAGAGTTATATACTTGTGTAAAATGCCAAAACGGATTGGATACAATCGGATCCAGGTATTGGATGGTAATGCCGATATGTGGGTATCTTTTAGCTGATGTATTGAACTGCGTGGTACATTATTTATGTCCACCTTCATTAGGAGTGAGTGTCACATTTACACCCACAAGCACGGTGTGTGATGAGTAGGTCAAGGATAGACGAATCATTATGGCATGGGTTAATAGCAATCATTTTATCGGTTTAAGTTTAACGGATGATTGTCCATTACCTCCATTGAGTAGGTGGTCGGATTACTTCCCAACTAACCATTGTAAGGAGTGGTTGAAGCAATACGAGTCCAACATGAAGCGTTGGGATCGTTTAAGAAGCTCAGGAAAGGACGTAATTGATTTGAACTCGGATTTTGAATAAATATTTTGAACATAAATGTATAGACAAATATTAATGCAATGTATATACAAATATTCATTTTTTGCATGCATTTAATACCATGGAGTAGCATAATCGGTAGATAATGGAGTAACATATCTACCGATTCCATTTTAATCGGTAGTCTAAGATTTTTTAAACTACCGATTATAATGTGTAGCCCCAAATTGGAAATCGAAAAAATTATCAAAATTCCAACATTTTGAACATTCATTATCGATAGTCTAAGAATTTTTTAAACTACCGATTATAATGTGTAGCCCCAAATTGGAAATCGAAAAAATTATCAAAATTCCAACATTTTGAACATTCATAATTGGTAGTTTAAGAATTTTGTAACCTACCGATTATGCATGTAGCCCCAAATTGGAAACCGAAAAAATTATCAAAATTCCAACATTTTGAAAATGCATAATCGGTAGGATAAGAATTTTTTAACCTACCGATTATGCAAGTAGCCCCAAATTGGAAATCGAAAAAATTATCAAAATTCCAACATTTTGGAAATGCATAATTGGTAGTTTAAGAATCTTTTAACCTACCGATTATGCATGTAGCCCCAAATTGGAAATCAAAAAAATTATCAAAATTCCAACATTTTGAAAATGCATAATCGGTAGGTTAAGAATTTTTTAACCTACCGATTATGCAAGTAGACCCAAATTGGAAATCGAAAAAATTATCAAAATTCCAACATTTTGAAAATGCATAATCAGTAGTTTAAGAATTTTTTAACCTACCGATTATGCAAGTAGCCCCAAATTGGAAATTAAAAAAATTATCAAAATTCTAACATTTTGAACATTCATAATCGGTAGTTTAAGAATTTTTTAACCTACTGATTATGTATGTAGCCCCAAATTGGAAATCGAAAAAATTATCAAAATTCTAACATTTTGAACATTCATAATCGGTAGTTTAAGAATTTTTAACCTACCGATTATGCATGTAGCCCCAAATTGGAAACCGAAAAAATTATCGAAATTCCAACATTTTGAACATTCGTAATCGGTAGGTTAAGAATTTTTTAACCTACCGATTATAGTCCAAAATGTGTCCAGGAACAGGTAGTTCCATTGGTAAGGGTAATCGGTAGATATTTAAACTACCGATTGTATAACACTAAAGTAATCGGTAGATTGTTATCTATCGATTGTTGATGAAAATGCATAATCGGTAGGTGATTCAAACCACTTACCTACCGATTATAATGTAAAATTTGAACAAAATAACTTGTTAAAAATAAATCTCTTGCAATTCAATTGTTAACTCACAAAAACAACCACAATATAATGTTAGACAGTTAAACACCAGTAATGTTAAACACCAGAGACATATCCATAAAGTAAACAACCACAATCTAATTTCTAGTGAGTTTGGTTTTGGTACGACGACGACGAGCACCAGGGGATAACAATCTTTCAGCATCAGTGGCATTGGCTTCACCCTCAGGGAAATTTGCTTCAGCATCAGCACTCGATGAACCGCGCGATCTTTTGGTCGGCTTTGCTACTAGCCTTTTAGGCTTATTCGCAGATTTCTCCACAAACTTGCTAGCATAGGCTTCATTATCAATGTTGTCAATGAGGTCTTTATGCTATCTCATCATCTTTTCAACTGATGGAGGCACTCCCACATTTATGCACCCAGCTATCTTCTTTGAGAAAAATGCAAACTTTTTTTTTCTTCTGTTTTTAGGCAATAACAACCAAACCATTATTATCTAAAATATTGAGCTGTAATACTAGAATCAAAAGGAAATAACATTACGTACCAGCCTTTCATAACCAGAGGGTTTGTCTTTGATGATACAAGTATATTCGGACACCCTGGTGGTCTTTCCTTTATCTTCACGGATCACATGAAGATGAGAATGCTGCCGGTACCATACCATATAGCGTGGATCTGCTTCATCACCTCGGTTTACAAGTATCCCCTTGTTGATCAAGTATTGCATCATGTTGTTCCAATCTTCAACGGATGGGCTACCAGAGTAAACTACTGTGATCGAGTCCTTACCACAAACATAATTCTCCACGTCCAATTTGAACTTCCCAAAGATGTGACTCATAGGTTCTTCTTGGACATAACCGAGTTGACGCATCACCCTAGAGGCATTGTACATGACATATCCAGTTGGATGCCACAAGGTTCCATAGTAGAACGACAACTCAGACCTTCACGTTGTATGACCACTAGCTCGGTCTTCCCTGTATGGATCAAAGCATAGATCTTTGGACACCATCGAGTCTAATTTCCTCCTCAAAGAAATCAACTCCTGCTCCTTAGACCTTGAGTGGTTGCCGTCAAATATGTATTTTGTTCCTCGGGGTGTTCCTTTCTCCCATGCCGGATTCTCTTTCGCCAACTCGAGGGACGGGAAGGGTCATAGATCCATGTCTATTGTACATATCAAACCAAGTATGAGAAAATTGATTCTTAAAAGAGGAAAAAATAAATAACAATTAAACCATCAATAGAGTTACCAAAATACCTGTAGTAGGATCACGTTCCCGACAATTTTTGGATAGTTAATTCCCTCAATGCCTTTCTCAACTCTTCCATCAAGAACGCATGACATACGGTGCCTCACGAATAGTCGTGAACTTTGTTGAGGGGATGCAAAAGTTGTAGAAGGTTGGCGTCGACCCGTTTACCACTAGCATTGGGGAAAATGACACATCTCAAAACACAGAGAAGATATGCAGTGGCTGCAGCATTGACCTGATCATCGCTAAACTCTGGGTTCATCTCTTCTTTAGCCTTGGTGCATTTGAAAATTTTCATCAGTTGAACCATGCTGAACTGTCTGGTTTTGTAAGGAAAGCACCGTTTGAACTCTTCCTCGGATGTCGCTCGATCCCAACCAAGGCACCTCTCAGTGTAAAAATAAAGTTGTTCCCAGCTTAACTGCTTCACATAATCAAACTTCACCGTCGTACCATGGTCAGTAAGACTTAGAATCTGCACCACATCATCGGGGGTGATCGCCATCTCTCCCCACGGCTTGTGGAAGGTATCGGTCTCATGATACATCCTCTCCATGAAGGTCGATATTGACTCCCGGTCGTGATGTAACATTGAATTCTCGACAGCCGTAGATAACCCCGAGTGCAGTATAATTTGTTGGAACCGTTCACACTCACCTTCTAACGACCAATCTTTCATCTTTGTTGGTGCAGCTGTAGGTTTGAGTAGACGAACCGCATCAGAATGGTCCTAATATACACGACGAATTAAAAAACAATTAGAATAACAGTTAACACTTCTACGAATAAAAAGACAATATGTTAAGAATTGTATTTTATAATTATTACCTCAGTAGAGTAAATTTCTTTCGCCCAAGAGTCTTTGTACCCAAATAATAGATCTCCTCCATCTCTTGGGAGGCCAGGGATTTGGCCTTCTTGAATACTCTTCATCTTCAAAGAGTCGGGGACCTTGTGTTGTTCTTTCTTCTTAGCTGGCTTCTTTGTACCACTTGGTCCTCCTTCATCATGGTATCTATCTTGTGGAGCACTTAGTTCTCCTTCTTCTTCGTTTCAACTTCTTGGAACACTTTGTTGAGTTCCTTCAGTGATAACGATTCCGCTAACGCTCTTTTGTCTTATTGCATTAGCAGTTACTTTCTTACCCCTTTCATGATGAGGCCCCGAAAGAATTGTATCGTGGAATGCTTAGATCGCCTTTCCCTTCTTTGATACAAAATAAAGAACAATTATTTCCAACAAGACACCGTATAATCACTACATAATCAGTAGACAAAGTACATTAAACTCAACCGATTGTTCATAATCGGTAGTCAAAAAAACAAAGTAACTACCAATTGTGCATAATCCGTAGCTTGGGCTCTACATTATCTACCGATTGTGCATAAAAAATGGAACTGAAAAGTCTATGGACACACTTACAATCGGTAGTTACATAAAAAAATTAACTACCGATTATGTGTAAATTTGGGTCCAGGAATATAATCGGTAGTTAATGACCAAATTATAACTACCGATTATGGTCGATGTTTTGAGGAATCACTAGCTTTCATAATCGGAAGTTTAACCCTATACCAAACTACCGATTATGCCTAAATTTTGGTCCAGGAAAATAATTGGTAGTTTATGACTAAATATAACTACCGATTATGGTCGACGTTCATGAATCACTAACTTTATAATCGGGAATTTAACCCTATACGAAACTACCGATTATGCCTAAATTTTGGTCCAGGAATATAATCAGTAGTTCATGTGTAAACATAACTACCAATTGTGCATGATGTTCATGAGCAATGAAGAACACTAACATAATCGGTAGTTAAATACAAACACGAAACTACTGATTATGACAAATAACCTAAAACCGATATTCTATTGACGATTTCATTCGATTGAAGCAAAATAATCACAAATAATGGTAAACCCTTACCTTATTGGATCCATTACAAAGTTCTGGAGAGTCTGATTTTCGGAATCAGTCTCCGTTTCTAGGTCATCATCTTCGTGTTCTTCGTTATGTTCTTCAACAATCTCTCTATTTCTTATTTTCTCGACAAAATCCGGCCAGTTAGTATTAGCAGCTTGACGTGTTGTTTGCTTCTTTCTTGCCATTTTTAAATTATAATTACGACGATGAATTGGTTTACGATTATACGATGAATGGGTTTACGATTAATCGGTTTACGATGAATTGGATCGTGCCACAATCGACAGTTTACGATGAATTGGATCGTGCCACAATCGACAGTTTGAAAACAAGAGAAGAAGAAGAGAAAACATAGATTGATAATCGGTAGAGAAAAAGATGAAAACGGTTTAGGTTTAGATTTTTAAATTTTTATTAGTGAAAGGGTTAATGATAATTGTTTGATTACTGAGAGGGTATTTAAGTATTTTTATATACCATTAAGTTGTCCCATAGCCATGAGATGAGTTTTAAAAAGTGGTCCCAAATTCGTTTTGGGTGGCCCTCAAAATGGCTAGGTTTAAAAACTTATTAGTCCTTTGTTTTTTTTCTTGTAATGTTTGGTTAGCTTTGAACCTGGAAAAAACAAAATTGTGAAGAACAATGTTGATGTTGCTAGGGTTTTTTTAATTCGACTTGGGATTCTTCTGATTATTACTTTAAACGCCTAATTTTTAATGAGTGAGTACGTCCTTAATTGTTCTACTCAACCGTCTTAGCCAATTTTATCGTATTTTCCTCTTTCAAATATGTGATTTTTGTGGTTTATTAGACACCTGAGTTCCTCATTTTCTATATAGGATATGGGTTGAATTGGATTTGATCTGTTTGGTTAATGTCATTTGGGTTGTACAACTAATTGATTATTTTGATTTTTTTTCCATGGGGTTTTGCTTAATATTTCATTTATATTGTACAACTAATTGATTATCATTCAATGAATGCTTAATTCCATCTGCGTTAACATGTTTTGCGTCGACAAATCTGTATGCTTACATCCTTATTTGGTTGTTTCAGGTAGAATTGATGGAACAAGTTCTGATGGTATTTATATCGCAGGTAACTTCCTTTCGTTTGTCTCACTTTTGCTAAATAATGTTAATGTCTATTATTGTTGCTCAGACATCAATATTACCGCCACTACCAGTCTGCACTTTATGATGTGGAGTACATGGATTAGTGACCTGATATAGCTGACCAAAAAATATTTTTGGATTGCTTACATTTCGCTATTGTTTATCTCTTGATTTCTCATTTTTTGATTTTCCTAACCCGAGTCCATTTTTCATTTCTCATTGTTTTAGAAGTGGAGAGAAAGAAATTCTGAGATCAGTTATTTTACGTACACATGAAGTTGCAGTTGTGCTAGTAAAGGCGAGAAAAATATTGCAAGAGTAGCTAATGAAATAAGTTACAGATTCTCGAGAAAGGATTATAAAACAATCATTCAGTGAATAGTAGGTTTGGAGTAGTACTTATGACTATTCACTTTTAGTTTTAAAAGCAATATAACGTTAAATTTATTTGAGGTGTTTCGATGCACAGTCAAGTGATGTCCTCTTCAACCATTGAAGTCACAATGCTTCAACCATTTTTGTAAGATTGCTTGGGTGGCGTTCTTAATTTTTGAAGGTATTTTCTCCTTCGCTACTTTTTATTTCAGTTTATCCTATCATCGATAATGACTTGCTTTCATTTTAGGGAAAAAAATTACAGACCCTCATTGGGTTGAGAAAGATTTAGTAACCAATGCTCTTAATTTGTTTGGCGATATGGTCTGATGGTTTTCTTTACGCACTACTTTGGTTATACTATGATTTTTTATTTTTTTTATAGGTTTACGGCCTCTAATGCACGCACCACATTTTTAAGGTGATAGTCAATGTAATGTTTCCGTTAGGTTTGTAACACCACCTGTGCAGAGAATTATAATTATTTTGTGCAATAGTTTTTGGGTTAAGAATCTAATTTCGAGGCTTTGACCCCTGATGCATGGATGTTCTATCTTTTCGCTTGCCAAGTTATTGAATCTTTCCACGGAGAAACAAAAGCCTTCGGCCTGCAAATCGTGACGAGATTTCCTATTATCGGTGTACTTACCTTGGAAACCTAAGGTTAGTTGTGTAGAAACTGCTACGTTTTTCATTCTCTAGGAAGGCTGTTCATTGCGTGTAGACTGTAATGTCAAAACTACGTGAATATTGATTGTCTTAGTTGCGGTTCACTCGACCTTTATGAAGAAATAGCTAGGTAGTCGCTTGCTTTTCACTCTGCCTTTTATTTGTTTTTTAAAAGGTAGAACTCGGAATGACTTTGGAACTCTCACTTAATTTTGCAGGGAAGTATGCATCATCCTTGATGAATGTTACCAAGCTCTACTTGAATCTTGATACTTGGACTTCAAGGAATGTGAGAGAGGTAGACTATCTTTATAATCCTGATATGCATCAAGTATTCTTTATTTTGGTGTCTATTCAAGCCTCCTCTATTCAAGATAGTGGAAATATGAAATGCTAACCACATTAGCATGACAAACATCTAATGGTAACTGAATCCGCAACATCTTAAATTTTTTATAAGATAACCAATCCATTTCCTTGAACTTCTTTTACCAATTTTGAAGAATTAGCAAAACATAAGCCACACTTTATGGTACATATCACAAGCTAGGGGGCACTTGCTTATTTTGTGGGATATGAAGTGATGTGTGAAACGGTGCGAAGCATGCTCTAGCCA
Source organism: Papaver californicum (assembly GCA_023531435.1). Classification (NCBI taxonomy): domain Eukaryota; kingdom Viridiplantae; phylum Streptophyta; class Magnoliopsida; order Ranunculales; family Papaveraceae; genus Papaver; species Papaver californicum. Next base: position 762,853 of record JAJJMC010024384.1, read on the forward strand.
TAAGCCTTTTTACCTGCAATGAAGACTAGAGTAATTGTTGTATGAGATAGTAAAGGAATTTTTTGATGCTGCAAGGTACCTTTTTGAAGTTTCAACCGAAAAATGTAAAAACCTTCACTAGGAGCAACTGTTGTTCTATGTGTACTGTTACCTACAATGGTGTAGGATTGAGCGGGGGTGAATGTTTGCAGGACAACAAAATAGGCTAACTACGTTTGGCGCACTAAATATTGTAAATTTCTTCTTTTGGGTCGAGTGGAATTTGATTGAAATTAAAAGTTCTGTTCAACCAATTTAAGCAGCTGGAGTAAAAAGAAGTGAATTAATGTTAAAAGTAAAAGAGTTTACATCATTTCCCCAAATTTTATCTTCACATACAGACTTTAGATTAGAGTGGTTGATTCATCTGTTTATCCTATCTAGAAACCATGTATCACTGTTTATCAATTCCGTTTATGCTGAAATGAAGTTGATAGATAGTTTCCTTACAACTTTATGGATTTTAAGATTGGTGATGGATTACAACCAAGCACTAGGACACAGGTACGACATTTAATAAACTCAGCTCCACTAACTCAACTTTCTTATGTAACTATTGTTTCTGACATTTGGGTGTGGTGAAATTAAGATATAGAAAGTGAAAAAATATGAAGACCAGTACATAGAATTTGCAAAGATTGTATGAGACTATGAGCAGGAAAATATATATGTAGACAATGTCTGTTTTAATAAAATTCATCATAAAATGAGGTCTCCGGTACACTAAAAAGTCAAGGGTTGAAAAGAGAAAGACGAATTTATATTGTTTTTTTTTTCGCAGAATCGTTTTTCTAATTAGACCACAATCAGTTCTAAAGGCAGCGTAGGGGCTCGGAGTCTTCTATCCATGAAGGTTTTTTTTTCTCTACTATTAAAAGGTGAGATTTTACTGGAAGAAAATAAAGAAAAAACAAGGAAAGAAGTCGTCTAAGAGCGTCTCAGTTGCAGAATGAAAAATGCAGGGTAAATAGGATCCATTAACTATTGACTTGAATTCATGAAGAGTTCTTGGAACTCAAATTTCGTTTCCTTAACAACGGCATCAAAATGAAGTTGATAAAACAATTTCCGTATATATAGACTCTGCTGAGCTGAATCGATCCCGAGATTTCTCGAGTACGTAAGAACTAAATAGGATATTATAGAAGGAGGAGAATAAGAGTCAGTGATAGTAACATAGCTTGTCATCAGAACTCGGATCGAGCTACTTCTAAGGAGCCATTCGTGAGATGTTTGGTTAAGTCCTATAACGAGGCGAAACCCTTGTTTTGTGTTGCTGAGACATGCGCCTGATTTTCAAGTCACCCTTCCATAGTCGTTGGACCAAATGACGGACCAAATCCATATTTGGTCTTTGGTCTGTCATTTCTCAAGCGCAGTGGAACGAGTAATAATACTCTTTGGTCTGGATTTTACACTGTTCACGATCAAAAATGGTCTGATTTCCGGACCAAATAGTCGCGCGGGTATGTAGTGAACCGCCTGGTTCTAGGCGTGCATGTAGGTCTTCGTCTGGTGGCAGGCGTGCAACTAGGATTACGTTTCAAAACACGGGCATTAACCAAAACTCCGCCCCAAGAGAACGCCCCATTACACGTAATGCCAGACACACGCCTGAAATCAAACGTTAGGCTGGAATAACGCCTGTATTGGGTGTTCGGCTGGATTAACGCCTGTAGTGGGCGTGCTTATAAGACTGTGCATGTGTATGGGATGTACGCCTAGACTAACGCTTGGTGAAGAACAAAGAACAACTCACCGTGCCAAGGACTAGTCAAGCGTAAAGATATATCAACTCTTGGTCAAGCGTAAGCATATATCAATGCTTATAAAGCCACATTATTGTATTACAAATTTTAGATTAATTTACATATTAAGCTTGATTTTTAAGTTAAGATTTAGATTTTATAAATTTTAGAAATAAGATTAATTTAGTAATAAGATTAAGCTTGATCTTTTAGATTAATTTAGTAATAAGATTAAGATTTTACAAATTTTAGAATAACTTATTAAAGATTAAGATTAAACATAAGCAGACACGCGTTTGACTAGTCGAACGCCTGATGATTCAAGTGGATGGCTAAACGTGCACCTGTCCTTTTCCGCACACTAACCAGCTGCATGTATACAAAATTGATCGGGGGTATGGCTATGATACTGCCCCATCAGGCGTTTAGCTAGTAAAATGGCAGTCTCTGGGGCGTGCGTGTAGGGGTCCGTCTATCATCAGGCATAAATTTCGTTAACGCCTCACATCAAGCGTTCAACCAAATGTCCGTCCCACGCAAGCGTTTTCTTAGACGTACGCCCGTCTCAACAAACGTACACCCAGACGTCCGGCAACTACAAGTGTTAGATTAGACAACCGCCCGATCATTTTTAGTCGTTAACCCGTAGCGTTTGGGCCGAATCAAAGAGTAAAATTTTTACTCTTTGATCTTTGGGTTTGGTCCTATGACTGTGGACGCTCTAAGCACAACAAACAAGTCTTCTGTCCATGAAGGTTTTTTTTTTCTTACTATTAAAAGGTGATATTAAAAAGAAAAGAAGTCGTCTAAGAGAACCCACAGTTATACGACCATACCAAACGATCAAAGAGTAAATTTTTACTCTTTGATCCGCCTGAAACGTAACGGTGCACGAGTAAAATTTGATCGGACGGTTGTGTAAGCTAGCGCCTAGAGTTGGGTGCACGGCTAGGTATGCGTCTGTTGAAACGGGCGTACGCGTATGATAACGCTTGGGTGGGGCGGACATTTGATGAACGCTCGATGGGAAGCGTAACCCAAAAGAACGCCTGATGATAGACGCACCCCTAGATGCACGCCCCAGAGACATGCGCTCACTTAGCCGAACGTCTGGTGGTACGAAATCATAGCCAAATGCCCGCCAACTGTTTACACGTGCAGCTGGTTCGTGTGCGGAACAGGACGGACGCACGTTTAGCCAACTGCTTGAATCATCAGGCGCATCCCTAGCCGAACGCGCATCTCACCAGGCGGACGGTTGGGTGAACGCCTAATGTGGCAGACCAATATATGTTCGTCTTCTTTACACTTCCAAACCATTTTTCTCCTGAACACTCACTAGATCACAGACGAACTCCGCCCAGCACACCAATTTGTGAAATAGAATTCTCCAAAATCAAGCTTAACCCCTCATCAAAATTGCAAAGGCTGGGTTACTTTGATACCAACTATTTCAAGTTACGATTATTTCAAAGGAAGGTAATAACCTCAAAATTTACTATAAATTTAATGGATTTTAAAGGTTTATATTATTATTTATTGTATTGTTTATTAATTTTGTATATATATTTTAAAGATTAATCATATGATTATGAAATAGATAAATTAGGTTTTAGAAATTGTAATTTTGGAATTGGGTATAATTCAAGGGTTGTAAATTGGGTATAAATTTTTTATGAGAATTTGTTGAATTGAAGTTAAAATTGATTAAGTATTTTGTTAATTTGAGTTGGGTTGTGGATAATTTTATGATTAATTGATTGATATCATTGTTTATGAAATTTGGGAACTTCATTATGTTATTTTGCAAACTTATGAAATTGTGTATGAAAAGATAATAAAGGTTTATTGTTTAAGAGTTTGAGAGATAGATACCAAAAAAATCTAAATCAAACTCGCTCTTTTTCTTCTTATTTAGCCGTAACTTTAACTCCATCTTTTCTCTCTTCATCGAATGTTCTTCTTTGTTAACTCTCATAAAACTTTACGCAGATTCTGAAGATGAATAAGAATAGAGTTACAAGATCGGGAAGAATTGGGAACTTGAATCCAGCATCAACTGAATCTGGAAGTGGTGTAGTTGTTGATCCATATTTCGTTGTTGATTTGGTGAATGAAGAAGTTCAATCACCAGTGATTGATAACGAAATGTCAGTTATAAGGAATCGAGCAAATTTGTTGGTCATGACCTTGACCCGTTTGATTGACACTGGAGAGTTGATGAGTGTTGAAAAACAAAGAGGAGTTCTACAAGTGCTTAAGGAGATAACAAATCTTTCTTCTGAAGAGAATGTTGGTCGCCCCACATTAATGAATTATGGATTTTGTTCTACCTAAATGTTTTTATCTTTTAACACTTTGTCGTAGCGTTGTTGGTTATGGTGTTGAACCTTATTAGTATTTTTATTATGAATATAAATCTCTTAATTTAGCTTGAATGAGTTGCTTGTAGTTTGTTTTTATTTTTTATTTATGAATATTCTTTCTTCTGATTGATCGGAACCAATACTACAATCTTGAGATATTGATAAATGAATTTTACACATCGTTACATCTTTAAATGTAATAAATTTGGACCTGGTGGTTTTGGTGCCATAATTCTAACCGATTTGGAAGATAAATATATGAAAAAGAACGTAGTTTTTCTCGTATACAAATTAAATAACAATGGGTTATTATGAAGTGGATTAGTAGTAATATACTCAATCAACCAATCCATCAATTTGTAGGTATGCCAAAGTATAGCCGTTACAACGGTAAGAAATCAACGGTAAAAAATCTCAACGGTTAGAATAGTAGGCGCTCTCTTAGAATAACGCCCCACAAACAGGCAGATGATTAGCCCAAAGCCCCACAATGAGACGCTCTCTTAGACGAACGCTTAGGAAAACGCCCAACACAGGCGTTAATCCAGACGAACGCTTGATTTCAGGCGTGCGTCTGGCGTTACGCCTAATGAGGCGTCCTCTTGGGTGAGCGCCTGATGGGGCGGACTTCTGGTTAACGCCCGTCTGATGAAACACACGTCTAGATAAACGCCTGACATCAGACGGAGAGTCAGCGTCACGCCTGGCAAGGGGCGCATGTCTAGGTTAACGCCCCATTATATTTGGGTTTGGTCCAGTTCGATGATCAAATTTGATCATCAACAGTAACAAATCCGGATCAAAGACTATTTATACTCGTCCCACTGCGTCTGGTTTTGGACGGACCAAAAATCAAATTTAAATTTAATCCGTCTTTTAGTCCAATAATTGTTGTGTCACAACAAACAAGGATCAAACCACAACACCATAAAACACGGCTATGCTTCAAAAACATAAAATAATAAAAGACGTCTAAAGAGCCTCTTCAAACTGATATAAATTTAAAGATACACCAAGCAATTGCAACAGTGGTAAAGAAAATATGGATGAGATGGAGTAAGTATGAATGAAATGTGACAGAAAAAGACTTATAGCATTAGCAATATCAACTGTGGGTAAGACCAGTTTTGACTTGATGTAAAGATCGTAAAATAAGGTAAAGATTGGGCCAGCGTAATGCAAGTCTCTTTTGTAGAGCCAGGTATATCAAGACTGGAACATGAAATCCTTGGGTGACATACATTGGTTTTCGTCCTCAGATGCTGTTTTGGAGTTTTTGGCGGGTCGGCACACAATTTGATCCTTGCGTGTAATATGAATACACTTTTTCTATTTAAACATTTTAAGTGGTAATGCTAATTATGTCCAACTGAGCTTATAAAATTTGCCAATAAACTAACAAATGAAGCGGAAGATTGCATAAAGTACTTTAAGGACCCCTTAGAGCCAATAGGTGTCAATGTGATGTTTTTATGGTGTTAATGCGTTATGGTAGTTAACTTCACTAATATTGATTCGTATCATCTACAAAATTCCACAAACCGAATGAATTTGGACGAATTGGAAGCACGAAGAAAATTCCTAGAGTTCCCCAAACGAGGATTTCAGGTTATCAGGAAACGGAATTTTAGTTTTCGATGAACACACTGTTTATTTTATGAGCATTTACAATGCCTAATATTAATTAGTTTAATTTCCATGTACACGCAATTTTTATTTTTATGTCATTTTTCAAAGAACAAATATTCTATTTTTGTTTTATCAATGAATAAGAATTCATATCATGTAGAGTCCCTGTGTAGAGTCCCTGTTGTTCAAAAAATTACTTTGAATAACAGTAGTATAAAGTTGTTTGAAAATTTCTAAAAAAATCTGCACGAAAGGATTCGAGCACGTAGAAAGCTCGCCAAAACTTAAAGTTCATTTAAGGAAGAGGAAAGATTCTTATTTGGCCTTTAAGTATTAAGTACATGGCATCTAAGTCTTGCAAAGAATAATGTTTGCATATTTTTTTATGTGTTTATAAGAAATTTACATTTGATTGAAATATTTTAGGAAGGATTAAAATCAGGAATTAGTGAAACTGATTTATAGAAGGATTTGATATGATAAAAAAAATTTAAATTTAGTTGAACAACCTGTAAAGTTAATTTGGTCAATTGGGTTGAAAAGCCTGTAATATTAATTTAAGAGAAGATAATCTAGATGTTTTTTAGGGCGACCCAAAAAAAGTTAGGGGCTATATAATAAAATAAAATATGGATATTTGAAATAATTTCAAAAATTATTTATCCATCTAGTTTGATTAGTGTTAATTAATTATATTAGTTGTTAAATTAATCAAATTATAGTTAATTAATTTATTTTGTATTTTTTTATAAAAAAAATTCTATTTTTGTATTCAACCTTTTTTGATAATTTTTTATTAAAATCATTGTATAACCGGTAGTTTTTGACAATTTCGATTACTACTGATTATACAATAAGCCCAAAATAGAATTATCCTTCTTTTATAATCGGCAGTTTTGGCAAATTAGTTATCCACTGATTAAGAAAGTAGTACCAGAAATAAAATTTCCAAACTTTAAAATTTTCAACTATGATACTTTCATAATCGGTAGTTTCGGCAAATTAGTTATCTACCGATTATGAAAGTCCCCCCAAAAATAAAATTTTCCAAACTTTAAAATTTTCTACTTTCATAATCGGTAGTTTCGGCAAATTAGTTATTTGCTGATTATGAAAGTAGCCCCAAAAATAATTTTTTCTAAGCTTTAAATATTTTGAATTTTTCTACTATCATAATCGGTAGTTTCGACAAATTAGTTATCTACCGGCTATGGAAGTAGTCCCAGAAATAAATTTTCTCAAACTTTAAAATTTCAAATTTTTATACTTTCATAATCGGTAGTTTTGGCAAATTAGTTATCTACCGATTATGAAAGTAGTCCTAGAAATAATTTGTCCTAAACTTTAAATTTTTTGAATTTTTCTACTTTCATAACCGGTAGTTTCGGCAAATTAGTTATCTACCGATTATGAAAGTAGCCCCATAAATAAAAAAATTCAAACTTTAAATTTTATTTTTTTTCTACTTTCATAATCGGTAGTTTCGGCAAATTAGTTATCTACCGATTCTGAAAGTAGCCCAAGAAATAATTTTTTCCAAACTTTAAAATTTTAAAATTTTTCTACTTTGATAATCAATAGTTTCGGCAAATTATTATCTACGATAATGAAAGCAGCCCCAAAAATAAAATTTTCAAACTTTAAATTTTTTGAATTTTTCTACTATCATAATCAGTAGTTTCAGCAAATTAGTTATCTACTGATTATGAAAGTAGCCCCAAAAATAAATTTTACCGAACTTTAAAATTTTCGAATTTTTCTAATTTCATAATCGGTAGTTTCGGTATATTAGTTATCTACCGATTATGAAAGTAGTCTCATAAATAAATTTAAGAAAATAACTTGATTTATTTACTTATTTTAGTTTACTTTTTTTTTGAACAAAAAAATTAATTTATGTTTTATTATTTTTTTAATTTATTTTCGGATTAACAAAATGAAATGAAAAAGAAGTTAAAAAAAAGAAAAAAATTATATACGAAATACTAAATAATTTTTTTTAATATCTAAAGGGTAAAAACGTAAATTAAACTAATAAAGATAACTTAATACTTTTGACATTGTGAGAACCCTTTATCCTTTATCCTTGGATGAACATAAATAAATTGTCCCAAATTCTTTTTGGATCACCCTAAAAAACGTTAGGAAAATAATAAACGGTGTAAAAATAAAAAGAAAAGTAACATAAAGTCAAAACATTACAAGCGGTACAAAAAATAAGCGATCTTTAAAAATTAATTTGTTGTAATACAATTTATTTAAGATCGATTAAGAACTATTCTTTCACTACAAGGATATATGTCCGGGAGTATAAAAAATCCCGTAACTTTACGACACATGTCATATCCTAGTCAAAAATATAAAACACAACCAAGTTATAAAAAACGATCAGGATTTCGTCTCGGAAAAGACAAAAAAACGGCTGGGATGGGTTTTTATGGGGATAGAAGAGGGCCAGTATAAGGAGTGGTCATGATTAAAAGAGATAGAAGACAGCTTTGCCTAGATAAGGGACGGTCAGGATCTTTCTAGAAAAACCTAATCTCATTTATTCCACCGAGTTGTTCGTTCATTATTCCTAGCATTTTCTCTTCTTATCTCCAAACTCCAAAGGAACACCCAATCGTCTCTATTTTTACTGTTCCACATAACTCCACCTTTCCTCCATCTCTCTCTATTCCTCTCTTTCTCTCTGCAACATCTCTCGAATCACCTCCTCCATATCCCGCATAAGAGGGTATCATATGCTTCTGCATCTAATTATCTCTCAGATTTATTTTTGAAATTTATCCGATGAAAAATGGGTTACAACGTACCATTGGATTCTGATGTGATGAACACTCTTATAAGGTATGTATTCACAATCCAGATTCTGGACACTCAACAAAGCAAATCAAGTTTTAATTTTTCCTTTTTGTTTTTTTGATTCATACTAATCTTTCATTTAAATTTCAAAGTTTAAGACAATGAATCTCTCTTATGTTTTGGGTTATATTTCAGTCAAGGATACGGGTATGACTCGATTCAGTCTCTTAGGGTTTTGGATTCACAGTTTAATTTGCTTCTGCAGAAAACCATTGTATAAAATGTGGTTTTTTATATTTTCCAAATACATTTACTCTTGCCATGATGAATCAAGTTTATGGACTCTGGGTTACCCAAAATGTTAAATTTTTTGATGAATTAGTTTTTATTTACTCACAATTCTATATACGGGTTTTAGTTTTTGGTGTTTTGATGTATTAGGTTAGGAATGATATAAAATCTGAATTTTAGTATCAATCAGGTACCTAAAATCCTATAGCTTAGGACAATTTGATGCAATGATTTCTGTGATGGAGATTAGTTTAGTTCACTAAATCACATATTTCAAGAATCAGTTGGGCATTTCAGGTATTTTTTCCAACGAAAACTACACTCATTCCCGGATCCAGTTGTAGCTGACAATAGGTTGATTCAAATATTGGGTTCTCTGATTATTATTATTTTTGCAGGTACAATTTTTACATACATCATACTCTAATAAGATAATTCTTTGAAAAAAAAAGGGAGACAAAAGGTGTAGTTTGTGATGTTTAATTCTTTTCACTCTATTTGTTTTGTAAGCTACGGTGATGAACAACTGACGCTTCTTTCTCTGTACTCCAATAGAAACCCTATTCAAATCAAAAAGAAATCCTAAGACGGCAAGACCTAATATAACGCTCGTAAGAACAACTTGCGTCTCATTCAAAGAACATAATATTTTATCCCATTTTATATGTTGATCTTACGTTTTTTTGTGTGTTTGGTCTGATCTCCATATTAACTGTATATGTATTTCTTAATCATCTTCGGCAGTAAGTTATACTTTTCCTGATTCTAGTACTCTTCCTTAGTTCTGTGATATACATTTCGGTAACAATTAATAGGGTAATTCCAATTTCAATAGAGAATAGTGTTAATGAACAAAAGTATAAACGAGATATAATGGTCCTGCACCGTTTAATGGTTTTTTAAAGCTAACTTTCATTTAGGAGTTGGCTTAATTCTTCATGACCTGACAGGGAACCAGTAGAGGGTTAAAGGAGAAAGATTTAGTGGTCAGCTAGCATCAAAAGTCGAATACACAACTTTAGAAATATAAAAAGTGCAGGTGGGCACAAGTACCGTCTCTATCAAACTTGCTCACCATATCTGATCGTAGGAAAGGGGATGCCTCGCTAGGAGCTGGAGAGGGCTTGGTTCTATGCAGTCAATCAGTACATCGAGAATTGAGAGTACCTTCATCGAGAAAAGAATATCTAGTGGTGGAAGCCATATCATTAGGAGTAGGACAGCATGTACTTCTACATTGCAATATCGTGCAAAAGGTATATGATTGTTTTTTCTCGACTATTTCCATCGTTTGACAATGATGTTGATATTATTGAATTTTTGAAGGCCTGTAATGAAGTTAAAGTTTGTGGTTAGGCGAAAGTACTTGGGAAGAGAATGCTGGCATCTACGTACGGATTTTATGGAGACTAGTAAATGATATTTTTCTTCAATTTCATACATTGCACAAGCAAGGGAAGGTATACAGTTTAAACAATACACTGAAAGTTATTGACCACTAGCTTGTTTTTAGCATTTATCTTATCTTCTCTAACTGCACAGCATCAGAAGGAACAAGAGAACAGAGAGAAACTAAGCAATCATGAAGGCAGTTAACATAAATGATGGACTCATATTACCAACACATGGAGAAAGCATGTTATGACTCAACAATAAACCTGCGTTGAAAATTGATATACAGTGAAGTTAGCATGCGGGTAAGATAAGGTACCCAAAGAGGAAGAAAAATCGCACCAACTAAAACAAACAAAGATTAGAGAAAAACTTGAAAAACATGGCTTGCTTTCTAGATATGTCTTTGACATGGATAGCTCACTCATGCACACTGCCAAACCTGAAAGAAGACACAACGGATTTAGTTGGTTGAAGTATTGGTGATGAAACTAACTAGAAGAGAAATGAGACCATTAATGAAATGTTGAACAACCTAGAAATTCAGTGCATGAACTGGTTTCCAATCAGCCACCTCCATGAAGTTTTTGCATTCCTGAAACCTATTACAGAGAATCAAAGATAACAAAACTAGACCTTAGAGCAGATGTCATCCTCACTTCCATGGAAGCCACATCAGATCTCTGATCTTGCACGTGAAATCATTGATATTAGATATTTACAAAGAGTATGAATATGCAAAATCTCTAAATAACAGCCAAGACTCGAAGTGTTCCTAACAAATATTTACAAAAATACACATGCATGAATGTGATCAAAGACAAATGGTTTACAAAGACCACGCAGAAACACAGCAGAACCAAACATTCAGATCATTATACCACAAACTATTATTATGTCTTGCACTGCTTTATACCTTTTGTAATTTGATCAACAAGCTCCTCTACTCCGACAACATCTGATCCTATTTCCCGGCTTCATCTGCAGTGACGCTTTGTAAAGGACAGCTGCTCTGGGAGTCTGGGATACATCAATTAATGTTTTAGTAAATTACCTAGGAATAACATCAGTTCTTAAATTTTTATCTTGGAACTAAATGTATGTACCAATGTGAAAGAAGTACCTTTCCAGTTTTGTGAGGAAGAACTACAGTACCATGATTCATAAACCAACTATAAATAAAAAAAGACTAAAACAAACTGTAAATGAGATAAATATTTACCTCAGATCACTTCTTCAGGGGAACTTTTGCTGCCGAGACATTTGCATATTCAAGGTCTATAATTCTTCCAGGTTGTACATCTAAGCAACATTCTTTCGTGAGTCCTTTCCAAAGCCTGGCACTAAGCCTTCCTCCATCCTAATTGAAAGTAAATTGGAAGCAAATCAGATCTAAAATATAGAGCTCAAACAGGTGCAATGTAAAATCAACTCAAATCAGACCTGAATGGCTACAAAGATGCCAATGAAGAATTGGTTTACCACTTTTCTAGGGGAAGTGAATCGTTTATTCTAACAGGTAAAACAGTCTGATCAAATAAAACTTTTCAAAAAGAGAAAAAAGTGAGGATCACATTTAAGAAAGCACAATAGAGACATCATCGAAGGTAACAACAAATGTAAGTTCAAAAGGAGAAGCAAAGTTCTAGTTGCGGATTACAAAGCTGTTGTCTAATCTAGATCACATATGATTGAGCAGACACCTTTTCTGAAGTGACCACATCACTTGGGTTAATACGATAAATGTCAATTTTTGAATACAGTAGTATCTTACAAAACTCCAAAAACTAGGGGTGGGTTCGGGACACTTCGGTTCGGTATTTAGTGTATCCTACTCCCTCCTTAGTTTTAATATTTCGGTTCGGTGCGGTTCGGGGAACGCTATTAAAAAGGTAGAACCTTATCGGTTCGGGATAAATTCGGTAAGAGTCAATTCGGTTCGGTATCGGTTTTGAACCAAAAAAAAAAACTACCATCTTAATGTTGAATAACAAACATTTTAAGTCAAAAAAACATCAAGAAACTTGACAAAAAGCTTAGACCAAAACTTAGACCAAAACTTAGGCAAACATTGTAAAATCAGAGTAGATTAGTTACTAACTTGAACTTGAAGTAGTCTACTTCTAACAAAAAACTAAGACCAAAACTTGGAACTTTCACCACCAAAGGTCCAAAACACCAGTATTCAGCCAAAACTTGAAGTTGAGTATTTTTCTATTTGACTGTCAACGTCCATCATTTGCAAGATTGTAGCTCCAGCATTTGCTGTAAGCCTGTAACAGTAAAAAAAAACAGTTCAATCAGTATCTCAGATTCTCAACACCAAAAGCTAACTGCTCAGGCATTACAAAAACTCATGACACAGGCTACAGAGTCTACAGACCTGTGCAAAACTGCAAGTAAATCACTAAGGCTTCAGAGACCTGTGCAAGTAAAGCACCAAGGATACACTACAAACATAAACAAAAGAGAGAATGGAGACACAGGCTACAGACCTGTACCAAAAGATAGTAAGATACAGGCTACAGCACACAACAGTCAGCAGCAATAATAATAGATTGATTTCAGTATTAACTATTGTCTATTGATTTGATTGATTGATGCCTTGATCTTAGATTAATAGATTGAATTCTTAGTAAAGAAGGGAATGATGCAGCACCGCAGCAGCAAGCAATAATATTTGTAAAACAGTAAAAGTGATTAAAAACCTTAAAAATTTAGGTTAAAAACTTAACATACCATTCACCAGCAGAAATATCCCGACTTAACAGGGATGAATCGGAAGATCTCAAGATTTTAGGAAATCCAGAATCTAAATTAAGTAAATTTTTGGGAATTTGGAAGGAATACGGGAATGGGTTCCTGATTTAGGAATTTGGAAATTGGAAGGAGTACGGGAATCAGGGAATGGGTTACTGAAAGTTTATGATTTGGGAATTTGAAAGTTCCTGTTTCTGATTTTGGCATTTGAGAGTTCCTGTTTCTGAGTAGTGAGTATGAGACATGAGTTGAAATCACATCAAAGGAAGTCACATTAAAGGTATGAGACATGAGAATGAAGACCGAGGAATTTGAATTTGAAAGCCTCAAAAGGTATGAGACATGAGAATGAGTTGAACTGAGCAAAAGTTTTTGTTTTTGTTTTTGTTTCTATCTTGTTTGCGCTTTCAAAGAAGAACTGTAACTGATTGTCTGATTCACATTTTCACTGAAGTCTCAAGACCGAGGAATCAAGTAATTGTTTTCGGTTCGCTTCGGTTGTTCGGGAATGGATGAACAAAGACCGAACCCGAACCCTATTTAAATTCGGTTCGGTTCAGAATATCAGGTTTAACTTCGGTTTAGTTTCGGTTCGATTACTTTCGGTTTCAGTTTAGGGATTTTTTTCGGTTCAGTTCGGTTTTCGGTTAATCCGACCCAGCCCTACCAAAAACTGGCGCATACTTATATGTGCTCTCTTAGAAAGTGTAATATACACATATGGACTTGTGAATAAACAGAGATAATTACATAACACAAGTTCCAATTTTAGAAACCTAAGTAACAAATACATTACACACATTCAAATTCCCATATAATTCATGATTATAGAGAAATAATCATGGTCTAAGAACCCCTATTTTTCATGTCAACTATTACACATAATATTAACTAGTACCCAAATGTTATATTATTATCATACAATGAATCAAGTGAAAACCCCCCCAATATCAAGCAAATTCTAGATTCATAAAGCATAAATCCATTATCTCACCGATTTAAAGGTTTCTCAGTAACAAAAAGACAATGAAAATTAGGAAACTAAACCTAATACAGATGAAACTAGATCATACAAATACAAATCCATCAAAACCCAAAATCTAAATTAAACCCTAATTCACAAAACACAAGCTACACAACAAATCACACAAATTACAAAAACAGGAATGCAAAACGAACCACCAATTTACAGAGTCATCGAGTTAGTACTTTTAATTTCACCAAATATAAACAAATTTAAGGACGAGAAAATATGAAGATGAATCAAAAATCTAGTACAATAACGAATTAATCCAGACGAATCTAAGTCCCTAAGTTTTGTCCGAATTTCTGCCCTAAACTAGAAATTCTAACAAGTCACTACAAAAAATTAAACAACAAAAATATCACAGAAGAGGAATGTTACACGGGAATTAAAGAAAGTTCTTATATTAATTTCCTTGTTGTGATCCATAAAAATTACAAGAATATTAATAAAATGATCAGGAAATATGAAATTTCAAAGTAAGAAAGTGGAAGAGAAAACTTATATTGGTTCATTGATTCTTCAAAAGATAGATCTGGACATGATCAACCAACTTGATTGATCTTCAGTTCACTGATTCCATATACATCATCAGATCTTCAATTACCAAACTCTAATAAGAAAAATGTTGATCAATCTTCAGAACTATCAAAATCCCTAACTCTTGTCCATTCGCCCTAAACAGAAAACCTAAAATGAAAAGAGAAAAGAGAGTTTATGAACCGTATATTTATAGAAGTTTCTAGTTATGTTATTTGACGGTTAAGATTAAGAGATTTGAATTTAGATCGTACGGTATTACAACTGTCAGAAAACTAGCTGTTGCGAAGAGAGATTTGCTAAACAGAAACATGGTAGGTTGTTCCTTGTATGAGTTGTATCCGTTTCTATGTGGGTCCTATATGAATTAACTAAGCCAAGAAAGTGTATCAAGTTTAAAGTATCAACTTATTATAACCATATATAATTTACCGTTATGCATTACCTGCCAGGTTGTTAAGTAATTGGTTTAATAATCTTTAAAATTTTATTTATCGATAATAAATTTGAATCTAGTTATTCAATGATATGTTCTTCCTATAAATCTTTATATTCCAACAAAAATTAGAGCATTTTAAAATACCAAACATAATCGTCTACTAATTTAAATTACTACTGTTAATATTCAACAATTTAATTTTCGACATACCAAAAAAAATCCATAAAATTTTATTTTTACCTGAACATTTATTGTAGGGATTGAAAAGACCTTCATCCTAATTCAAACTCTAGATAGATTATAATACAAGGATGCTGCATGTGGTTATAAAATTCTACGATAGTTACCAAATCCATATCACACAAAACTATCCCATCATGTTATATGACGCAGAAAATTAAAATTGTGTCATAAAACATAAACGTACAATCGCTACATTGAAATCAAATTCTATACAATATAAATTAAAATATAAAAACCACATTTATATTAAGTTTTATTATATCCAAAACATATTCGTTAAGAGGAATTATTAATTAAAAACCAAACACAAAAGCAAAAACAAAAACAAAAGCAAAAGAAAAGGAGGCACACATTGCCTACAACCACTGGACAAACAAAAGCAGATCCACACATAAAATCACACAATATAAATAGTAAATGGCTTCATGCACACCAATCACGAATTATGCATAAAGGTGAGGATTCTCAGTAAGATGAGCTATAAAAATTGGGAATTTCTACATATATCCTTCTCTCCCTGCTTTCAATAATTCTTCATCAATAACAACATTTAATATCGGAAAAAAAGTTGATTATATCTTACAAATTGATCCACCATCAGGGGTTGCATTGAATTTAACCTCGTGGGAAACATAATCGATCTGGTCACCAAATGCTTCGCACTCAATCCCATCATATTTTATTGCGTAGTTTTATTTGTCCATAAAGTCTAATCGATTTTTTATATGTTTCACTGGATATCCTGGAATAAATAAAATACAAATAAAAACCAATTTCTAGGTAATAAGCAAATGCATGCTCTAGAAAATTCATGATCACAATATATATATACTTAATTACCATCGACGAAGTTAACTTGTTCAATGCTTCCTGGACCACCATCTCCTGAGAAAACGTTACATCTCTCAACCTCTGACATGATCTTAGGCATCAAATTGTGGCTATCAATGTACAATGCGTGAAACAACCTATGAGGGGATATCGAGCAAGTAAATTCTTCTTTAAAAATGGTACCAGCCATATTGCTACACAAAGTTATTCTTAGGTAATAAGATTAAACAAAAACTCGAGCAAATTAAAACAAGAGATTGTTGAGAAAGGTTTAGGAATCTAGCTAATGCGTGTTTATTGATGAGTTTGTGAAGATCATACTAAGTGTATTTATAGAGTGGAAGTTAGAAGTAAGGTCTTGGGTCAAGGTGAAGTTGCTCAAACACTAAATGGAATGCGTCAGAACTATTGTTATAAAAATGTAAAAGTTGGCCATTTCCATTCAACATTTCAAATGTTGAAAAGATTACCTATATTTACATTTTTTTTAAGGTATCATAAAAGAGAACCCCTATTTTGGCATATATCGACTCTGATTTGCATTGACTAACTGTGTTTAACCTCAAATCCTAGCCCGGAATTTATAACTAAGCAGATGTACTCCGAACTCATGTGTTGCACAGGAGTCTTATAAAAGAGACTTTGAAAAAAAAATTGTAGGATTTTTCTTCTGAGCTGAGAAATTAGGCCATGTCCCACGAGGCTTAGCTTTCAAGTCGACAATTAGATGTACCTACGACAACTAGTGGGTCAATCTATGTTATCATCAACCATTCTGAAAATAAGGTTATGGATTAATATGATCCATAACCTTCAACTAATTAGTCTAATCTAACTATATTAACTAAATTAATTAAATTAATTAATCCTAATTTAATAAGGATATTTTTATCATTAACAAAAATAGATAAACAGAGGGTTCTAAGATTTACTTTTAAATGATCCTATTTCATTTTATTATGTAGGTCTCCAATTAAAACGGTATAGTCGACAATGGAATCGGTTTTCTATCGTTACTACACATCATGTCAAACAAACACACAATAAAAAGGTGTTTGGATACATAAGCAAAAGTAAATTTCGGAAACTAAAAAAATTAGAATTCACAAAAGTTAGTTGTTTTTGCTTTTAAAAATCATTCCCAATCTAACTTTTTTTGTCTCTAGAAATCTAAAAATTATTTCTTATGGTATTTCCAAATACCCACGGGCAACAACCATTGACAAGGAGAAAGATCCGTGTTTTCATATGCTACCTTCAGGGTTTCTATGTCGCTCACCCCCACAGGTTTTCAAGAGAGTTTCCCCCTAATAATATTTTTTTTCCTTCTTATTTCTAACAACTTCAGTAACATGACATTCAAATGGTTAGCTAAACAAAGAGCCTGAAAAAGAGGTACAAATCAAGAAAATTACTAAACAGATCGAAGTAGTTTCATATAAATGGAAAATTACAACACATGATCCACTCCCCCCACACTTTGTAATTGTAAGACAATGACGAATCTCGTACTTCCTTATTGTCATAAGCTTGGTAAGTACAAAGATATGATTATTATTGATGATGTTGATTCAAAAGAAAAGAGGTTGCCCTAAGAAGGAAGTAGGCACACTAAGTGTTTGACAAGTCAAGGCAAAGATTCCACGGTTCCGTACCCGCTTGAGAGTCAAGGAAGTGTACAAGATATGAAGCACGAAAGCAAGCCAATATTGGATGAATATCTCAAACAACTCCCTCCAATTATTCATGGGTTTGTTATATCTACCGACGACGTCCCAAGTATAAAAATTATGGTTTTTATATTGCGACACAACAAATAAAACACTTAGTAGGAGCGGTCCTGGAGAACCTCACCCAAAGTCAATATTTATGAAAGAAGATGGTCGTCCGACTAGTTTTGACAAGGAACTTTATGTCTCAATGATGAGAGAAGGAAAATTAAATATAAAGAAGTTGCTTTCAATGATTTGGTTGTTAATATGCAATTACAAGGCAATATTGGATGCCAATGTCTTCGGTCTGGCCATGAACTGCTAGTTCATTATTTCGTTCTTGGAACATCCATTACATTTACAAAAAAAACAACAATTTATGTTAAACCATTAAAGCATAGAAGAATTGTTATGGCGTTGGTGAACATCAACCATTATATCAATATTAAATTTACAAAGATTGTCCATTAGCCTTATTGCATAGGTTTAGTAATTGGGAAGGGTTCACAGCCAATTACTCTATGGATTGGGTGAAAGCTTTGAGAGTACAACATGAATCTCTGTAGTATTATGGTTGAGTCAGTCAAGGATCCAATTGAAATGAATTATAAGAAGACCTCATCAAAATCCTGGGTCCCTGACTAGCTAAAAAAGAAGCTTGATTTAGAGGCTCCCACTTTTGTAGAGGGGCTCCAATATGAGGCAGGGTGACCCAAAAATACGTTAAGGGGTGTCCTAGGGGCTATGTTAACTGTCCATATTACCCATCTATCTATGAAAAAGTCTAATTTTCCCTTCAATCAATTAAAACCTAAACAAAAACAAAACCTTTCCAATTCCAATTCCAATTCAAAACTCTCTCAAAACTTAAAGTTTCCAACCGTAACCCAACCTTTCCAATTTCAAATTCTCCATCGAAATTCCTCGTCGATTCGAAAAATTCTTCGTCGATTAAACTCCAAAAATCGTGATGAAGAATCATACTAAAGGTGTAGAAGGTATTAGTGATGCCAACTAAAATCAAAGTTTTCAACCTAATCAAGAGATTGAAGAACAAATCGGTGGTGACAATCAAAATCATACTCCGAAACAACAAACAATGGTGTATCTAAGGTATTGAATAAAACCCATGTTATTCTTAGAACCCAAAAGTGATTGATTTTCTCGTTTGATTGTTGTTTTTATTAAAAAAAATTGGTTACATAAGTATTTACGGTTGGGTTCGATTGGAAAACCCAACCGTAAATAAAAGGGTAGGAGATGAAGATGAAATTTTACGGT
>JAJJMC010024384.1:808193-982504 GCA_023531435.1 Papaver californicum
AAAACCCAACCGTAACTATATCATGAAACATGCAACTAACATAATTAGTTACGGTTGGGTTTTTAGCCAAAACCCAACCGTAAATTCTACTGATAACTCAAAATTTGGAATCTCTAATTTGTTGATTTTTCGGTTTTTGTGTGTTTGAATGACCCAATTTACCTACAATCTAGTTAAAATGGTTGAATAACTTCAAAATTTGGATTTTAAAACTCAACTTTGACCTCAAAAATCAATGCTAAAAAGGATGAGTTACGGTTGGGTTTTAAGCCAAACCCAACCGTAACTATGTGTTCAAAGGGTGTTCATAGTGTTCTTGAGGTTACGGTTGGGTTTGGAGTCAAAACCCAACCGTAACTGAAGGTGTTCTTCGGTGTTCTTGGTGTTACGGTTGGGTTCGTAATGAAAACCCAACCGTAACTGTCTTTGAATCACACAAAATCAAACTTTCAATTCGGGATTTCATCTAATTTGAGCCATAAAATGATCAAGATTTTAATCTAGAAAGACCTAAATGGTTACTATGGTTGATTAAATCAAAAACTAGGGTTTAAAAAAAAAACGAAATTTTTTTCTCACATTTCATCTAGTTTTTCATCCCCAAATCACAAATCAAAAAAAAAAAAAATTGATTTCAATTTGTGTTAGTCAAAGATTAAGTTAATTAACCATGATTAGCTTAATTAAATTTTCACTATTTAAGGTAATTAACATATTAATAAAGGGTGATTTGGGTATTGTGAAAATATTATGGATAAGGAGTTTTTGAGTTTTACTTCATAGTGTCCCTATTTCGTCTTATTATTGGAGCCCCTCTATTGATGTTGGAGCCCCTATATCAGGCTTCTTCCGGATATATAAACTTAAGTGTCCGGAATGATGGGAGATTTCCCAAAAAATAATTATTCAAAAGCAATAGCCGTGTCAGACTTCCCATTGTTGTGAGAAACACCGAGGACGTTATCTGAAAACTTGTAGTTGGAGATATCTAGAATCTCTAAAACATTTAATCCACAAACGGGATTACCCTTGATCACCGGGATTATCCTTGTAAAATTAATTTCTTTCTTTGGTTACTCTCTCATGATAGGATAATGACAAAGGATAAGCTAATAAGAAGGGGAATGGAAGTTTCTAGTATTTGTTGCTTTTGTGAAGAAACCGTGGAGACTAGCGCACATCTTTTCCACGATTGTTGGAGGACGCGACGCATATGGGATTACTTTGTTGAAGGCTTGAGGGGACAATGGAACTATTCTTCAAATATCACTTGTAATGTAAAATCTTGGAACTACAATTGGGGAGATGAAAGGCTTAATAAAATTTGGAGAAATGTTCCGGTTTTAATTTGGTGGTGTATATGGAAGGAGCGGAACGCAAGTTTTTCAAAACAAAAAGAAGTTATTAGGAAGTCTCATTAGAAGCATTAAACTTCAAGCATTCTTTTGGGCCGAAGCAAAGACAAGAATGTTAGGAATTTCGGCAAATATGGTAATTGCTTTATGGGACTCTTTATTTCCCCCACATTAATCTTGGAACTTTTCGTTTTCGTTTTTGTTTGGTTTGTTCTTTGGGTCTTTTTACCGGTTTCCGGCTCCCGGGTTCCCGTTTGCTTTCATTGGTTGAGGTACCCCCCTTAAGTACCTTCTCTTAATGAATTTCCTTTTGATTGATCAAAAATAAATAAATCCACAAACGGTTGTTGGATATTTTTAAAAGCGTGGATATTCTAAAACAATACATCTTTTCTGTAAAATCTATTTCGATTTTATTTTGAAATTGAAAGGATGTGATCTTTTTCATTAGCCACCATTGATGTTTATTTGAGGCATCTTTTGGTGATGAGCATGCATCTTGAACAGATGCAAATACCCTATAAATAACGATGAATTGATCTTCATCAAGTAATTTTAAAATCTTGTATTTTCTTTTCTTTCTAAGCATCTTCGGATTCTCTTAAAGTGTGTTTCTGGTCGAATCAAGATTGTACAAGTCTTGAATTCGATTACATTGTTGATAAGGCTTCATTGTATCCTGAAGGAAATATTCAATTACCCAATGATACTCGTGAATTATATTTGGAAAGGTTGAATATTTGTCGAAACAAATTTGATCAAGAGCCTTGAAGTTATAAGAACACCAATCATCTTTTAGTGTTGAATAACAATTTTTTTAGTGTTTTTATTTTCCATCTTTAACAATTTTTCCAACAATTTTAGACATATAGGTTTTGACAATAGAGGGTGAAACTTTAGTTGTTACTGTCCTATCTCTACAAGTTATGAACCAGACTTTGAATCACTTGGAATGTTTTGATGGTGAAAACTTTACCCGTTGGCAAGAGACAATAAAGTTCTTTTTGATTACCATCAAATTGTGGTACATTCTTGAAAATGATGGAGGAAATCCCTAACGCGGCTCCAGCGGAAAATACAGAATTGATTGTCAAATGAAAGAAGCGTCAGAAAGATAATTTCATATGACGTGGTCATATTCTAAATGCTCTAGAGACTAGTGTTTACAATGTCCATATAAGTACTGCGACTACAAATGAATTGTGGGTTGAGGTTGATAATAAGTACAAAATTTCTGAAGCAAATAATAAAAAATTTATGATTTGCAACTTCATGGATTTTAAAATGGTTGATAGTAAGTCAATCATTTCCCAGGCCAGTGAACTTTTAGTCATTGTTAGTCATCTTAAGGATGCTGGAATTGATCTTGTATCTTTGTTCCTTGTATCATTTAATTTTTACCTTGAAAGACCTTTGAATGAATCCATTGAACAAGAAAGGCTTTTAATTAGTCGAGCTCAGATCGAAAATTTTCATTCGATAACTCTGACTCTAATAAGAAAAAATGATAAATAAGGATGTAACAAACTACATCAAGAATATAAGTTTTCTTTCTCTTTAAAATAAGAAGTTGTTGATGGTGATTTTTTAGGTATCCACAAAAGTGTATATGGTGGAATTTTGACAATGGGAAAAATTATGAATTCAACTGTCTCGTATCAGAAATATCGAATTTACAAATTTATTTCAGTCCCATATCAGAAATATAGAGACTGGACGTCTATCTTACTTTCGAACTGAGAATACAGATTACATTAGCAGTGATAGGCGTTCTACGCTGATCTTATAGTCTTTCTATAAAACATGTGTACATATGCAGTACCAGAGCTTCACCTAAATGAACTTTTGGTATTTTCTATTTGAACTTATGCCAAGTACGATAATCCCTCGGATGAATTCCTTGGATTCAAGTATCAATAGTAGCGACTTGGCCATCCAAAATTTATATAAAAGAACGCGCAAGACATTAGTATGATCTCAAGAGCATGGCGCTAACCCTTGCTTGGTCCTTAGATATTGGCGCCAACCCTTGTTCGTCCTCGAAGCATGACGCCAATCTTGCTAGTCCTTGAGGAGCACCGAGCCAACCCTTGCTTGGTCCTTGGAGCTTGGCATAAACCATTGCTCTGTCATCTAGAGCTTGGCCACAACCTTTGCTCTGTCCTGGAGGAGTACTGCGCCAACCCTTGCTTGGTCCTTGAAGCATGGAGCCAATCCCTAGTTCTCGAACAAGCATGGCGCCAACCCTTTCTAGTCCTCGAGGAGCACAGCGCCAACCCTTGTTGCTCGGTCCTCAAATTATAGAGCCATTGTTTAGTCCTCGAGCACACGTCACTGCTTAGTCCTAGGAGCATGATGCTAATTCTTTTTAGTCCTCATGCACATGCCAACCCTTGCTTGTTCCTCAAGAAGTATGGCGCCAATCCTTACTCGGTCCTCGAGAGCATGGCCCCAATTGTTGCTCAGTTCACGAGAGCATGACGCCAATCCTTACTTATTCCTTGAGAACTTTTTCATAATGTTGACTTCGAACACTTCCAAGCTTGTGACATTCCCAAGCATGCGCACTTACAAGCTTGCCACTTCCAAGATTGTGCCATTTTTAAGTCTTTCCATTTTCATGCTTAGACTTACTAAACTTACTAGACTTAATATTAGTAGTTAGTTTACTCAATTAATTAATCAAAAGAGTCATTCACATGAGCCAATCATTAGATCTACGAGACATTAAATATGTCACAGGAGATACTCATTAGGGTATTGGTCTAGCAGTCTATAACATGTGATATGTAATTGAATACCCAAGATGAAAAGGATATAAGTGGAGCGTTACTAGATGAGGGACTAATGAGTATTACGGTTTTGAGAATTCTCCCAACAATAATGGGTATTACGGTTTTGAGAACTTTCCCAACAGTAATAGGCTTGTTCTTAACCATGTTCTCCACCTAATTATCTCTTCATATCTTCTACTTATTACGAGATCAAGAGTTCATCACTAGATCACTTTATCTATTTCCAAATAAGACAAAAAGAGACAAAAAGTTTATCGAAGTTAATCAGACTATCATAAACAACTTCATATTCTCTACTTGAACTATGCTATAGAGACTTGAGTTGTTCGACCAGAACTCACCAGGCTCTTATCTCATCCTTATATACTTCCCTCCCTAACATTAAACCTTATCTTTCTCTGTGACTGAAGCAAGGATAGAACGACCATTTTCTTGGTTTAGGATAGCCTTGTACGATATTGATCTCTCGTATTCTTTGTGATTTACCATTTCACCATTTTATATGTTTTTCCACTAAAACATTTTGGCAACCACAATGGGAGATCAATCTCTTAGAATCAGTAAAATATTTTTCTTTTTTATGGTCGATTTTAGGTCAGGGTACTAGTAACTACTAATCCTAATAAAACGCTAGTGGTGGTACTAATGAAACCATTCCTCCTAATTTTTCCACATGTAACGCCGATCATACTCCTTATGGTCAAATCATCGGAGAGTATGGACGTGTTCAAACTCCTAGTTTAGTATAGCTAATGCAGCTACAAGAGACTTTCGTTAGAACTCAACAAACATGGCCCATAATCAAAAGGAGATCTTTTCTTTTCTCAAGACTCTCGCAGATCAATTATCACCGGAGCAATATCAACGTCAGGTAGGTAGAACGAAATTTCTCTCAAGGATAATAATGCCATAAGATCAAGGGCTCACACCCGGGAGGATATTGAAGTTCACGACCCTGCTAATCATGGACCAGAAAGAAACCAACAATTTAATATCATCGCTCGTGAAGATCTGTAAAGGCTCTTGCAAAATCGTGGAAATGAGGGACAACCGTGATTCACCAACACCAACCCCCCATATCCTCTTGAAATCCAAAGGATTCCTCTGCCAAGGGGACAATCTTCTCATTCATTCTCACTCTATGATGGAACTGGAAATGCTCGTGAACATGTGTCACGATTCCTGGAATCGCTGGAAGAATACGAGTATAATCATGTACTTCGTTTTTGAAAATTTTCAATATCTCTCATCGGAAGAGCATACACTTGGTAAACAACATCTCCCATAATATCATTTCTATCTGGTGTGAGATGGTCAATGTCTTCTACATAAATTAGTTTTTTATCTCTGAACATGTCACCTTATAGGACTTAGGGAGGGTGTTCCAAAAGGATAGCTGACATCCTACTGATTATACCAAGAGGTTCATAACTCAAGCCCTTGTTTTTCATGACTGATTATATCAAGAGGTTTAGGACCCAAGCCCTTGATTTTCATGATCCGAAAGTAACTAAATTACAGTTGGTTGAATTTTGCATCAATGACATGATACCAGTCTATCGCGCTCTACTAGATAATTTGTGTTTTCAAACTTTCTCTGAACTTCAGGAAGCCGCCAAACGATCGACTACCACTTCATCTACTCTGTTGGGAAGAACCAGACCTCTTAAGAACGAAGAATCCCCCGAGACTCTTAGAAGTTGACGACTTTCCAATATGACATATAACCTTCAACTATCTGTGAGCGATGTTAGTAAAAAAAACAAGAGAAAATCTAGGGCCCCGGAACGCTATATTTCAGTGGAAAAACATAGCATACAGTGATAAAAAAATTTCAGCATATAAACTATTCATAAGAATCCATGAAACCCTCATGGTTCACGTTGAGATTGATAGAAGATATACATATTTTGCCAATAAATTATCTATAAGAACCCATGTATATCTTGGCCCTCTCCTATCACAAGAAATCTTAAGTGAATTGAATATCTAAGGTATTATTTTATTTATTTATTTTAAAAAAGGCAAAGAAATACCTAATATATTAGTGGAATCTAAAATAACCTAATTTGAATACCATGAATATTTAGTGATTCCATACAAATTTTAATTGAACTAGTTAAAAACCCGTGCTACGCACCAGGTTCGATGCAAATGGTTTATTCATTTGTTTATGTTTATTGAGGCGGGGCTTCGCCTCATACCCGTTCTAATGAAAGTTCTGATAAACTATTGTATAGTTAGTATCCAATAGATAAATAATCAAAATAAAATATATGTAACTACAAAAAAAAGTAATGCATGTAAACCTTATTAAATAGCCGGTAATTATGAGTTGGCATGAATAGAACTAAGCAATATTAAAAGTAAAATAGTATTTAATCTGTGTTACGCACCAAGTATGTTGGGAATTGACCTCCATTTGGTAGGCGGACTTCGTTCCGCACTCGTCCTAGAAGGGGTCTCAATTAACAACTGCAGTGTATAGTGAAAACACCAATCATCATTTAATAGATTAACAATTGGAACCAAAATCACCAATCAGGTACTGTTTAAAGTGTTAGACATTAAGAAATCCTCTTAAATAAAATATTTTTGAAAAATTATACCAACCTTTGAAATCAGTAAGTTGTTAATGACATTGTCACATCAGTATTATAAGGATAATCGATTTTCGAATACTTATGCAACATCTCTTGGTTAATCAATTTTTGAAACTTAAAAGTAAATAAACAAAGTCAAAAAATATTCTACTGCAACCCCCAGTAATGGCTTCCAGTTCGTCAAATCTTGTTTGTGCTTCATCTGGTATACACTCCTCACTTGCCTTACTTGCATATCATCTACTTCGTTAAGAATCTAGCGACCAATCATCTGCTTTTCCAAGCTCTAAATCTTTGTAGTTAAATGAAAAATTACGCTCACAATATAGTTATATCAATATTTGATATTGGAGACACTAAAAAAAATGATGCTAATATAAAATAGATTGTAAACTCTAAAATAGTGCAAAGCATATGAAGTGGTTCCCGTCGAAGATGTTGTAATCAAGGAAATGCATTGATATATCTTTCTTCTTAAGTCATATACTTGCGTTAAGAATCAAGCGGCTAACTCAACTGTTCTTCCAGGATCCAACTCCATATAGTTAAATGAAAAATCACACTCATTATATAATTGTATTAATATATAATATTAGATACACTAAAAAAACATAATATTAATATAAAACAGATTGTCAATTCTAAAAGTGTAAAGCATAGGAAAAGTTTCCCGTCAAAAAAAATTTACTCAAGGAAATGCACCACTAAATCTTTCTTTGGAATTCAAACATGTTTTATAAAAACTGTAAAACTGCCAGCATGTTATCGGTGTTTGTTACAAACATTTCGCACTACATTTTAACATTGAAGCATGGGACAAACCCCCCACTATAGTCTATTTGAAGCATAGTGGATACTATATAAGGGTGTTTTCGTATATCGTATTGTACCTCCATTCTCAGTTGATCATGCATGTGCCATCCTATCTTATTATTTATATAATTTTCTTTCCTATTTTAAATAGGATGTCATCTCCATTTTTTTACCATTAGAATTACGGTTTGTCGTTTAGGTCCCAACCGTAAGCAATGAGAATATATGCAAACTGATTTCCATCTAAATCTATAAAACTTGGTATAAAAAACCAAGGTGAACAAACTTCATATACAAAAAACCTTCTCATATTATTTTTTATAAACAAAAACCATTTTAATTAAAAACGAAACTAAAATCCCATTTCCCTTAATAATGATTAAATTTAGTTTTTAGTATTTTTTAATATACCCGAGTTTCCTTCCCTATATAACCTAGGTATGGTAATTTTGTGGCGTTTTTCTTCTTCTTTTTCTTCTTTTTTCTTCTTCTTTTTCTTCTTCTTCTTCTTCTTCTTCTCCTCCCCACCACCATCACCAGCAGCAACAATACCTCTTCCGCCACCATCACCAGCAGCAACAGTACCTCCTCCGCCACAACAACACCTCTCTTCTTCTTATCCTCCCCACCACCATCACCAGCAACAACAGTACCTCCTCCGCCACAACAACACCTTTGTATCATTCACCAACAACACCTCCTCCTTCCCCATCGCTTCCTCGTCGTTATTGTTTCTCCTCCACCACTACATGTCCAGAACCACCCACAACACCCCTTCCTCCTCATTTTATCATCTACAAACATCATCAACACCTCCAGATCATCATAGTCGAAAATCATCATCAAAAAATAATGATACATCATCATTGTCAAAATTAGGTTTTTTTGGTGGTGAAACGTCAGAAAAATGATGAAACCAAATTTGGTTTCATCAAATTTTACAAAAACTAAAACAACGTTGAAACCAGTTTTTGTGTTGGTGGAATGTCTGAAAATGATGAAACTTTTTTTAGTTTCATTTTTTTTTTCATCTGGAATAAAATAAATAATGATGAAACATTTTTTGGTTTCGTCAAATTTTATAAAACTAAACGACGCTGAAACCAATTTTTGTGTTGGTGAAAACAATAAGTTTTATAGAAACCAAATTTGGTTTCATCTGATTTGTGCCTACTTTTTACCGTGAAACCAAAGTTTAATGGTGAAACATTACGTTTATGTTGAAACCAAATTTGGTTTCAACTAAATTTTTCCTAGTTTTTTCAATTTGATCCATTTGGTTTCTTCGTTGAAGTTGTGTTGGTGAATTTCATTTGATTTATGTCAGAGTTACAGGCTTTTTATAATTTGTTGGAACCAAAATAGGTTTCATAGTTTTGTCACATGAAAGACGTGCAGCGTAGGTTTTTTTATCTCTAAGTTGATGGAACCCTTTTTGGTTTCATCGTTTTTTTTCATCTGGAATAAGATGAAACACCTCTAAGTTGATGGAACCCTTCTTGGTTTCATCGTGTTTTTTCATCTGGAATAAGATGAAACAAAATAAACGATGGAACCCTTTTTGGTTTCTTCGTTTTTTTTCTTCTGGAATAAGATGAAACAAAAACAAATGATGAAACCTTTTTTGGTTTCATCGTTTTTTTTCATCTGGAGTAAGATGAAACAAAAAAAAATGATGAAACCCTTTTTGGTTTCATCGTTTTTTTTCATCTGGAATAAGATGAAACAAAAAATATTGATTAACATCTCTTAAAAATCATACTGTAATAAGATGAAAAAAATCATGGAATAAGATTTTCATCCTTGATTAAGAGAAAAATATCACAATTTTTTTTATAACTTAAGAGTAGTGATTGATGAAAAGACTGTTTTCTTATCTACCATCTGTTTACAAATCATTGAATAACATGTTTTACGGACAACCATTGTACTTTACCACAAACTAATTGATTAACATTGTTCTTAGTTTCAACCTCTTTTTTTCACAAACTCTAACCCAAACTCTCTTCCATGAGCAGACAACCACCATAAGCTTTGACCATCAGTCTTCTTTCTCTGGGTATATCTACATTCTTCATCATTTGTAGACCAAAAATGACAGCGAACTGTTCAGGTGTTGTCTGTAGTATCATATTCCTTGCTCTCATCAACTTGAAACAATCTGGTTTATCACCCTTGACACTTCTATAAAATGACCCTAAGATCATCTGAACTGCTCTGGTCCTTTTTTCAATTTTTCTTCTTGAAGGGTACCATCGAAGAACGGTTTGAAGAAGCGCCAGAATGGACAAGCAACAAGTGTATTCATGTGTTTTTCTTTACTTTGTATCAAAGCTTTTATCTTTGGTGCCTCTGTACACAAATGTTGCAACGAGCACCTATATGGTTCTGGCAGTCTTTTTTTCCTGTTACAGAATAAGTAAACCATAAGCACAAACAGAACTTGTCCCAACCATACACAGAATATGATGAAACCAAATTTGGTTCCATCAAAACAGGCATTTACTAAAAAACACCAATACAGTGGATCAAAACCATACATACACAGAATATGATGAACCAATTTTGGTTCCATAAAAATAGGCATTAAATAAAAAACACCAACATTGTTGGTCAAAACCATACATACACCGAATATGATGAAACCAATTTTGGTTCCATAAAAACAAGCATTAAATAAAAAAACACCAACACTGTTGGTCACAACCATACATACACAGAATATGATGAAACCAAATTTGGTTCCATCAAAACAGGCATTTAGTAAAAAACACCAACACAGTGGGTCAAAACCATACATACACAGAATACGATGAAACCAATTTTGGTTCCATCAAAACAGACATTAAGTAAAAAAACACCAACATTGTTGGTCAAAACCATACATACACAGAATATGATGAAACCACTTTTGGTTCCACAAAAGCATACATTAAGTAAAAAAACACCAACATTGTTGGTCACAACCATACATACATAAAATATGATGAAACCAATTTTGGTTCCATCAAAACAGGCATTAAATTTGGTTAGGTTAAAACATATGAAACCTAAACCTTGCTACAAACAGATGAAACCTAGATGAAAATCAGTAAAACCTAGTTTCAGAAAAATGTAATAGACATTAAATAAATAAATTAGGTCAAAACAGATGAAACCTAAAATCTTGCTACAAACATATGAAACCTAGATGAAAATCAGTGAAACCTAGTTTCAGAAAAATATAACTGAAACCTAACTATGAAACCGATGATTTCGAAAGAGATGAAACCTTATTAACCAAATACATCGATGAAACCAAAATCGTGAAACTAAAAATCATTGATGCATTTTGATTTTCAACCATAAACAATCACAGAATATGATGAAACCATAAACTTCGATTTACCTTTTGTAGATTCTTCTTTCTTAACTGTTTTATTAACTTTTTTGTTCATCTTTTTATCTTTCTTTTTGTCTTGTTTCTTCACCATTTTTAATGATCTTCAGTGATTTTGGTTAGGTTTAAACTGTTAGAGAATAGAACAGAAACTTCGGGGAGTTGATGATGAGTTAAAACTAGAAGACTCAATTCTACTATTGATGATGAACAACCGTTTGAGAATCAAAAATTCAGGATGATGATGACTCAATTCTACTGATGATGATGATTTATGTGATGATTTTTGTTTCAGGGAGATTAGTATGATGATTTTTGATATGGATGATGATGACGATGATGTTGTTTCAGGAGTTTTTTGTGATTATTTTGAAATTTTTAAATCGCACAGTTGGGAGATGTTGAAGAGAGTAGTTAAAGATGGAAATTATGAGTTCTTCCCGAATTCAATTAATGGCAGTTAATGAATGTGAACGGTTTACATATGAGGAGTAATATGGACAGTTGGGTTGTAATGAGTTTTTTATACCAAATCTGTTTTGTTAGATTTTATCTAGTTGGATAGTGACACATTTGGACTTATAACCCACGGCCTGCTAAATCTACTGTTACTCACAGAGTTCTTCAATAAATGGGACAAATTATGAATAAACTTACTTAAGGATTAAAAAGCAAAACCCTAAAGTAATCAATGAATTATCGTAATTGAATTAACCCATAATTCTACAGTTGTGATATGAGTTTAACGTGAGAGGAGAAAAATAGTGGTTACTGCAAAGTTATGATTAACCCATACTTCTGAACATCAAGAGGAGGCGAATTGTGGTAACTGCAAAGCTAGGTGTCAGCTGTGGAATAATTTATAGATCAACAATACAAAAGGATGAATGAAAAATTGCCATTTTGAACTGGATTGCTGCTACCAACATAAAACGAAAGAGAGCAGATTAATACATATTTAAAAGTGTATATGCTATCACTTCATTTTGAACTGAGTTGGAACAATAAATTTTATTCCTTTAATAAACAGACAGGTGTTAAACGGCTTGATATTAACAGAATATTATACAACACTGCAGGCAACTACCCAACAAAAAAACTCATTGAAGGCAATCTTTATCTCTTTCTCCATTGTTGCATACAAACAGATTATTGCTGCCTACAAACAGATACTTATGTGAAGATGCTAGGCAAACCAATGGATTATACCATATCTATCAACATGAACATCGTTAATTTACATATTAGGCAATCCGTTATGATGGTTTATCTGATCTGAAATCTTACATAATAAATAACACCGCTATTTAAAAATGGTTAAACCCAAAATAGATAAACAATGTAGAGTTAGCTCAATATGACATACCTAGATGCGATCAAGAGCACACGCTAGCTCTACACCCTATTTTGGTGCCCATAATGGGAGATCATAAGCAATAGCCATCACCAATCAATGATCTCAAATATGAAACAACTCAACAAGAAAACAAAAAAACATACCAAGTTGCTAGAGAACAAACAAAGAAACATACGTAAATAAAAAAGTACGCCATGCACATCACTTAAGCTACACCATCCATGAAAACTACAATCCGTTAAAAGACGAATGTCTTGATATTAGAAAGCATATATAAACCAAAAGAACTTGAATACCCATGTCAATTCATTCCTGAAAAAATCGTTGAAAAAAAAGAAGGAAATCTAAAATTTTGAATACCTTAATTACTTGCAGTGAGATCATTTTACACTATTTGTTGCAATTTGGATTTGAGACCATTAGGCTGCCATTACCCAATATAATCTTCGGGAATTGATTGAGGGACAAATAGAATTAACTGATTTGATCATGCTCATTGATCGTAGTAGGTAGTAGCCGAGACAAACAAAGTTCTCTCTCTTTATTTTTTATTATGAGACATCAACACTTATTGGTGCAACACCTATGCAAAAATATCCATTTTTCTTAACGTTACTACCTTGTACGGACTTTAGACCGCACCACCAAAAGAAGTCTCAATTTTGGGGTTTGTTTCCAAGAGTTTTGAATTGAAATGCTCTCGGGATATGAGAGATAACCTTTTTAGGGCTACAGAAGCGCGTTTGCTTCCTGCTTTCTTCTTTGCTAGTACGAAACTAGTTTTCCTTAACTACACAAATGAAAAATCTGAGATAAAATCAATTATACCTCAAAAAAGGTATGTGTCGGAAAACAATGACTAAATAAATGAGTTTTAAATCGTTTATTAAAATATAAAATATTATACTATTTGGGTTCGAACTCCTGACCTATAGGTTACTTTACATGTTTTAGTTTTTTCTTTGTTTTCTTTTATGAATGAAACACTTTAGTCCTGTATTGAGGAGTTTCCACTTCTTAAGTTGTATTAAGAGATTATATAAACAAATTTTTCTCAACCTATTTTGACATCCAAGGAAAAAGGGTTTTTCCATATTTTTGGAGAGACCAATAGAATAATAATTTATTATTATCTTTCTTAAGTTTTTTGAGAATTTCCTTGAAGGGTTTTTCTGAGTTGTCAAGCTCAAGTTGAGCATCTACCACGAGTGTTAGTAGTAGGTGTAGTAGGGTGTTTTATCCTGGAGGCATCCGTCATGTGAAGGCTATAGCATCACTCTTGAGTGTAGTCGGGCGCTAATGTCTTAAGGAATGCGTGTTGAACACGTGACTCACTTTTTTTTTAAGTTTTGTTACATACCATCTTGATGTTGCGGAGATACGAGGAGCTCATTCGTTTTGACGAATCACTTCCGTTAAGAGCTAAGTATCAACAACCTTTGTTTATTTGATTTTCTTCATTTTTGATTATTGCACCAAATAGTATGTGAATAAAGTGGTGGTAACATACACTTCTAGAAAGCAATTAGATTACCTTCATCTAGATAGGAATCAAGGTTATACGCAGCAAGACCATCTATTAGTTCGAGTATTTCATCATCCTCATCAGTTTCCACTGAAGCATGGCTTTCCCTGCAACATAGTGATAGTTTCGTAATAGTGGTAAATAAAGTTATCGTTCGCTCGAACTTATGAAGAATGATTTTAGATTTTAATTAATTAATTTTTTAAACTAAAAATATACACAAAATATGAAAATAATATTAACAAATAATGAGGTTATGGATTTCACCATTAACCAATTAAAGTGATTCAAACTAATTAATATTCATGCAATTCTTACATTCAATTTGATTCTAAAATATTGCAATAAGTAGATTTTCAAAATAACAATTGTATAACAAAAGCATGGAACATCTAAAACCTAGGCCAAAGCATGTACCATCTAACGAAATCACAATTGCTTAACAAAAATAATTAAATCAATTATTAATCAAGGAAAATAATCATAAAAGAAATTGTAAAAATTAATTCAAATAGAATTATACCACTTTTATTGAAACAATGGCTTCCTCCGTCACCTCAGCATATGGGGTTTAGCTCATCTTGCTCAAAACACCCTCAAAAGTTTGGTACATAGCTCAAAGTGTTTGAAAATAATGAAAAATAGTGAAATAAAAGAAAACAGTGAGTTTGCAACGTTTATAAACGTTACAGACTCACTGTTACAGAGGTATAACTGTTTCCTGAAGCTAAACGTTGCAAATGAAGATATATGTTGCAAAGTTAAAAGCTTTAGCAACGTAATCTTCAAACTTTTCGCCATGGAATCTTCAACACTATGACAATGTTTTCTTCATCTTCTTCATCATGATCACCAGCAGATTTTCTGGAATTCTTGATCTTGCGATTTTGGACTCTCCAGACCCCCCTCAACTGTTAAGGCGACCCTCTATTTATATCATAACACCCTTCAACCTTCAAATCTTCTCGAATCTTCCCAAAATTCAATGAATATTTCACGGGAATATTTTCTCTTTAATTCTCGGTCTGATTCTATTATGTGTTGGTTCCTTCCCACAACAAGAGAAAATATCCTGTTATGAAAAATCCAAAGGAGATATTATCTCCTTTTACTACATAGATTCATATAAGCCGAAAGTATATTTTTCATCTCTGTATTTTCTCTGTGAAATAAACATGACCGAGTTTTGATCTGATTTTGCGTGAATTTGTTCCGTGTACAACGTGTTATTAAGGCAAGAAAATCTCTTGTCTTTAAAACTCATAACATGTACGAAACAAATCTTCCACAGATAAGATTCGTAAGAAGATAGAATTCCCGCCCTTTTTCATTTCAAATTTTGAAAGATGGGTGCCTTGAAATATTGTTGGGTGCCTTTATCAAAAATCAGGGGTGTCCAATCCAATATGAAGGTGCCTTTAACACTTTTGCTGGGGGTGTTTTTAACACTTTTTAAGACAATTTTCTCCATAAAAGTTTATTCATCCAAAAACCCTAAAAGCACATAAAATCATATTATTAGTACAAAATATGAGGACTATTAATACAAGTACGAGACTAAATAAGACACATAAATGTGTCTATCAGATAGATAACAATCATAAACACTTATTTTATAAATAAATAATAGATTCAATGAAACCTAAGCATTTTGATTAAAATAAACCAAAAAACA
Organism: Papaver californicum; assembly: GCA_023531435.1. Taxonomy (NCBI): domain Eukaryota; kingdom Viridiplantae; phylum Streptophyta; class Magnoliopsida; order Ranunculales; family Papaveraceae; genus Papaver; species Papaver californicum. The sequence continues at coordinate 823,696 of JAJJMC010024384.1, forward strand.
TTCTATGTAGGAAATATTCGTTGATCTCCTCTTCCTTTTGATTTCTCCACCTCAGATATATTAACTACATAATAAAAACATTCCTAAGAGTTTGTTTATAATAAGATTAGTTAAAAGCAACCTGATATTAGAGTTGTTATCCTCTATATCATTAAATTTGCTCACTAACTTGAAAAGGACACTTGCATACAAAGACTATACGATCAAGAAGATGAAGTATAGAGAGACTCACTCAAAAGAACGATTAGAAAACAATCTACTACCATATTAGAGCAGGACTGGCCCAATATAGCTTTAATCTATTAATCAGATTATGTCTTATTAAGAGCATGCAATCATACCATAATAATAGACAAATAAACTACAACACAATTTAATAAAAGATGGAAACAAAATACAAAAATAAGATAATACTTGAGTTTTATAAGAACCACAATATTATGTTTATAACTAGCAAACAAAACAACCATAGACTTTAGTGAAAGGATGATTATCCAAGTGTTACCCAACAATCATTCAATAAGTAGTCTTCACCAACATTATCATTCCATAGTATTTGTTAAACATACAAAAATCACAGGCCACTTAAATAGATCTTCAAGATGAGTGCACGATGCAGGAAAATATGGAAAACATGTTCATACAAAGGTGTTATCGTGTCTTTCTCATCCTCCTTAAAAAAAAGAGCCATAGTTTAATACTAATCAGAAATCTAGGAGAGGCCAAAAGAAAAGCATAATATGAAGTTTTTATGTTCAAAAATCACACACAAAATAACTGCAATTTCCTGTGATGATGGAAGTTGGACACGACATTATAAAGGAACAAATTTGCATACCTTTATATGAGCACCAAAATATGTACCTAAACATGACTTCAATTGAATCAATATCTCATCCGACTACACTTGGTTGGAACCTCCGAACTTGTGATACATAAATAGCTACATTACAAACATAATGACCCGTAATTACGTACTGAACTAATTAGATGATCTAGAGAAAATATATACATATAGATGAACTTAAATTGCAAAAGATTATCAAAGCGAGAAATGTACAAACATTAGTGGTTGTCACTTTCTTATTTCCAGCAACACAATATCATACATTGAATAAGAAAAGTTAAAGAGAGACCAAATAAACATAATAAAAACACCCTGCCATTTAAAAATATCCCAGGTGTGCTTCTCTTGACCACATGTTATATAGTTTTCCCTTCTTCATATGATGAGGCGCCTCTTTGTATTGAGTAACACTTCTTATCGTTGTGTTGTTGTTTGAAATTAAACTCTGATTTTTGCCAATTTTCTTTGAAGGATATGTATGGAATTCATACGGAAGCACAGAGGAAATTATACTTCCAAAAATTAAGTGATATAACATACAGTATTAACTTAGGCAAAAGCAGAGAGAACCTTCATAAAGTAAATAAATCGAGTAAAGCTCCAGTTAGTATTGGTTCACATAATGTTTGGTAGGAGCTGATTTAATGACAACAGGGATCAGCTGTATGCGCAATCTATGGAGGATGTCCGAATATTTATTTTTTCAAGAGACAAAATGCCAACCCAAGAAGTATGAAAAAAATAGCTTTACAAATGGTTTAAAATGGTTGTCAACTATAGTTTATAATGAAAACACCAATTATCATTTAATAGATTAACATTTAAAACTAAATTCACCAATTACGTATTGTTTAAAGTATTTGAGATTAGGAAATCCTTTTAAAGAAAATACTTTTGACAATTTCCAACAACAGTACTATTGGTAGTTAAATGAAAAATCACACTCGCTATGTAGTTGTATCGTTATATGATATTAGAGACACTAAAAAAATACGATATTAATATAAAATAGATTGTCAACTTTAAATAGTGCAAAGCATATGAAGTCTTCCCATCAAAGAAGATGCAATCAAGAAAATGAATTGATATATATTTCTTCAAAATCCTATATATATATATATATATATATATATTTGTGTTAAAAATCAAGCGGCCAACTCAACTGTTCTTTCAGGTTCCAACTTTTTGTAAATAAATGAAACATCACATTCACTATATAGTTGTATTGTTATCTGACATTAGAGACAATAAAAAAACACATGATATTATTAATATAAAATAGATTGTCAACTATAAATATTGCAAAGCATATGAAGTGCTTCCCGTCAAAGAAGATGTAGTCAAGGAAATGCATTAATATATCTTTCTTCAGAAATTAAACATGTTTTCTAACTGCCAGTATGAGTCCTTTCTTGAGTTCCTCGCTATAAGAAACACACATGACAAACCTGAGCAGAGATTTCTTTAGAAACAAATTGTTTACCAATAGTAGGGCATTCAAATTTAGCATTCCCGTCTCCTCAAATTGTTCACTTTGTTGCCCTGTTGTAATTTTCTACTATTTGGGATAGTACTATTTGATCCAGATGACCCACAGTTGTTCCAGATACTTCTATATGATTCTATAAGATGACTAGTTCGTTCTTAGTCTGGATGAAGACTTTAAACTTAGCACTTACTGGAAGGTAACCCATGCTCATGCGACTCGGTAATATCCTTCTTTAACTCATTTTCTTCAAGTGGTAACAGTTTCTTCTTGTTCATGCTTTTAATCATTTATCTTTAGAACATTGCAGACAATGTTAGATTTAAGTTTTGGGGTGAGGCAGAAACATTTATTCGAGAAATTTAAGTTGACATATAAAACTCCAAAGTAGAAACTTGTGAACCATTCAGGATGACACTAGTCATTCTAAGTAGATGGATCTATAGCTCTTATCTATAGGAATTGGTGTACCTGGCAAATGGTCTATCATAAAAGGACGCCTAGCTCAGGTGCTAGAAATAACATGATAGCTGTCACCACATCTCAGAGCCTATCACGACCATATAATCTCCTGTTTTCATTTTTGTAATTTTTTGTGTTTCTCTAAGTGATTTGGTGGGGTACTAGTATCGCTTGTTATCGCCGCCAGGATAAAGTAGAGTGTTTGATATCAAGCCCCATTATTGTATTTTATTTTGACTAATAATTTCAAAAAAAAACAAACAAATAAATAAATAAATAAATAAATCTTTTATAAACAATAAATTGACTGTCGGAGCCCTTGTATATACCAGCTAAGTTGACATTATTATAAGGATTAAGACCAGTGGGAACGTATCTCAATCCATTAGGATTCATCCTGGCACTAACCTTCAGACAGATATGGAAAACACCGTTCACCTTAGTCATCATGTGCAAACTTCATCATTTTGTCCATATCCATATCCATATTCTAAATTTATTCTGTGGTTGAACTTTGATAGATTCTGAGTATCATGGTTGAACGACTGTCTAAGTATAGTTTTAAATTCTTGTATGAATTTTAGTATGCTGAGCCAAACTCGTGTACAACAACTGGACTCATAGGGTAATGATTCCCATAGCCGAAGAATTTAGTAGCCAATTAAATAGCATGTTTAGTGTCTACCCTCAATCTTTCACAAGTAGCTAGGATTCGGAGTAAAGGTTTTGTGGGTACATCTCTTGTAAACCCACAGGAGACAAAACTCGTCTTCTAAGGTCACCTAGGAGTTTAACGGCTAGCTTCATGTGCTAAATGTAGTCGTGATTCCTACGAAAGTGAGTTAGATTATTATTTTATAGATTAGATTTGCTCGAGGACTAGCAAATAATAAGTTTGGGGGTATTTGATAGACACATTTTTGTGTGTCAATTGTCCTCAATTATCTATATTGTTAATGCACAATTGGTACTTATTACGTTATTTTATGTGTTTGTAGGTATTTTTGAGAAATAAACATTTGAGAAAAAATTGGCTCAAAAAGTGATAAACCCAAAAATTAATAAAGACACCCATGAAAAGTGTTAAGGGCACCCACAGTTTGATTAGGGGCACCCCTTCTTCTTTGATTCAAAAAGAGAAAATGGCGGGAAAAATGTGACTCTCAACTGCGTGTGAATTTGGAAGAATTGTTGGAGATTTTTAAGGGATTTAGGTTGCGATTATGTTTCTACCTAATTAACAGGAAGAATGACGTGTTTTGGAAATGAAAATAACAAATAAAATATGTTTATTTATGGTTTTTTATCAAACAGGGAAAGAAGAATTTCACGGGATTGATTTTAAATATTATGAAGCTACGTGGGGTATGGAAGGTGGAAACAACTTTAACACGTCAAATTTAGAGTTTTTCTTCGTGCAATTATCCAAATCCTATTTTTTATCATCTTATAACCTTAGCAAGTGACCGCTGTCCTATATTGCTTGTTATAGATAGAATTCAGAACAGTACTTAGAAGCCTTTTAGGATGAATATAATCTGGTTGAGTCATCCTGCTTGCAAGGGTATCATTCAAGACAACTAGACTTGTTCTGAGTCTGGATCTAATCCTTTTAGAGTCACAAGAAGTCATCATAATACCAAAGTGTCCCTGAAAAATTGGAATCATAATAGTTTTGGAAATATAAACACTGAAATCACTAAGATTAAGGCATAGATAGAGACCATCCTCACCAATAATAATTTGAATTCTAATGCAGACGACTTAGATGAATTAGAAAAGAAAATAGTTTACTGGTTGGATGCTCGAGCTGAATTTTGGAAGCAGAGAACTAGAGATGAAGAACTTAGGAATAGAGATAGAAATACTGCTTATTTTCACAACAAAGTAAACTTTAGGAAGAAGAAAACCAATATAGACAATTTGCAAGAATCTATGGGCACCTGGATTAATGAAAGAGATGATATTACTGCTACTCTACTAGACCATTTTTTCAACATGAGTAGAACTACTTCTCCTGAAAAACCTGTTGATTACTTTGCTTATGTTGTTCCTTGTATTTCTGATAATGATAATATCATGTTTACTAGGATGCCAATTAGTGATGAAGTCAAAACTGTCATGTTTAACATGCAACCTTGGACCACCCCTGGTCCAGATGGATACCCCTGGGTTTTACCAACAAATGTGGCCTGTTGTAGGGATGATATAGTTAGAATGGTGCAATATTTCTTCCATTCTAAACATCCCCTAAAACAAATCAATCATAACTTCGCTGCCTTGATTCCTAAGAAAAATTATCCCACTAGTTTTATGGATTTTAGACCAATTAGTCTTTGCAATGTTACTTATAAGGTCATATCTAAGCTTTTAACTTCTAGACTTGCTTAATAAGATCATTTCTCCATCTCAAACTGCTTTTCTTTTTTGTAGAGTTAATTCTGATAACATTGTGATAGCTCATGAACTTATTGATACCATAAAAAAATAACTAAATAGAATGATGGTTGGATGGCTGTTAAACTTGATATGTCTAGAGAATTTGATATAGTAGAGTGGAGCTTTTTGATTTCCTCTTTGAAAAGTTTGGGGTTTTGTAATGATTGGTGTGATATGATTGAGCAATGCATCTCTACAGTTACTACTTCTATATTGCTTAATGGTTCTCTTGGAGATATATTCAAACCTCAAAGAGTTTAAGACAAGGGGAACCTTTGTCCCCTTATTTGTTTATTTTTTGCATGAAATCTCTTTTTAGATCCCTTGTTACTGCTGAAAAGAATGGGAATATTCATGGCATAATTGTAAAGAGAGATAGTTCTAGTGTTTCCCATCTCTTTTTTTGCAGATGACTGCCTAATTTTTACTAAAGCTAGTCCTAGTGAAGATACTTATCTTTCCAAGATCATAGACCAATTTGGTAAATACTCTGGTCAATCTGTGAATTTTGACAGGTCAGGAATTGCTTTTAGTAGTAAAGTGCAAATTTCAGTAATAACTAATACCCCTATAAAAGAATGGCTCTTCAGAACAAATACCTTGGTGTCCCACTTTCTATTGAAAAAAAGTAAAGTAGAGTCTTTTTCTCATCTTCTTGATAAGTTTTCTGATAAACTTGCAGGTTGAAAAATCCAAATTTCTAAGTCAACCAGGTAAGACAACTATGACTCAGTCTGTTTTGGGTACTTTAGCTAGTCATCATATAGTCGTGCTTAAAATGCCCAAACAAATCACTGATAAGATGGATGTTGTACAAACATACTTCTAATACAACAAAAAAAGGAATGATAAAGGTACCTACATTAAAAGTAGGAAAAGCATAACTTTACCAAAAGACTTAGGAGGATTAAACATTAGGCAATCTTCCATTTTCAATCAATCTCTCATTGCTAAACTTCTTGGAGAATGTTAGACCAACCTAATTCTCTCCGTGCATCTATTCTCAGATGCAAATATTATAAGTCTATTAATCATCTGAATGGTGTTCTGAACAAACAAGGAAGTTATATATGGAGGGGTGTATGTGATGGCATTGAGATAATAAACAAGTTTTATTGCTAAGAGGTTGGAGATGGATCCAAAATATCTATTTGGAAAGATAACTGGATTCCATCACTAAATAGTCCACCTAAATCTAATTATGTTTCTGATGATCTTAAGCTAGTATCCCAACTCATTAATTAGGAAACTATGTCTTGGAATCTTGTCACTCTCCAAGCTCTTTTTGACAACCAGACAGTAGAAGCCATTAAGAAAACTAGAATTCATTTCTTAAATATAGATAGAGTAAGATGGACACCTGCAAATGATGGTATTTTCTCTTTCAAATCAGCATACAGAGCTATATTAAATGATACCAATGAAGTTTCCTCCATGACTATTCCTATTAACTGGAATTCTCTATGGGGGAAAAAACTCCCAATTAAGATCCAGCATTTCCTTTGGAAATTCATTCATAATTGTTTGCATGTTAGAGAAAGAATGGCTAGGTATAATGCTTATATTGATAATGTATTCCCTCTATGTTCTACTTCTGTTGAATCTTTACAACATATGTTTCTTGATTTTCCAATGTTTGTCAATGTATTGAATAATATTGATGTTAATATACTTCACAGCTTACAAGGTAAGAATATTTATGAGTGAGTTTCATCTTGGTTTCATCATGATATTCAAGTAAGACCTACTAATGTTAGCCTACTTTATTCTTATTGCTTTACAATGTGGGAGATAAGGAAACATAGATGTGTTGTGGTATTTGATAACTTGCAGGTACAAGTTGTCTTAATAGTAAGAAATGTAAAGTCTCACATGTCAGATTTTCAAAGAGTGCAAGCAAATCTTACAAAAAGAAATGGCATTGTCATTCCTTCTCAACCTCATTACAGGAAACCTCCTAGCTCAAATAAAATTAAAATTAATTTTGATGCGGCTTATTGTAGATTTAATAACAAATCAGGACTGGGACTAATGGCTAGGAACTCTGCAGGTTCATTCAATGGAGTTAGAAATGCCCCAGAAACAACAGTAGGTCCTGAACAAGCTGAAGCATTGGTAGCCTTGGCAGCAATTAGATGGACAATAACTGAAGGTCTATGAAATATTCATCGAGAGGGAGACAACGAAAGAATAGTCAATGCCATAAATGAGAAAGTTGGAGCAGTAAACTGGATGAACAATAATATCATTCATGATTATCGTTTTTTCATAAAAAATTTTAAGACTTGAAAATATAGTTATACTCACAGAGATACGAACAATGTGGTTGATTTGTTATCCAAACATGCTTTATCTAGTTTAACAGTAGAAGAGTGGTAGCATTCCATGCCATCTTGGTTGGAATCAACTTTAGCCGATGACTTCCTAACTATGCAATGAAGTTTTATTAATATATCCATCCTTCCGTATTAAAAAAAAAAATAACAACTATACTTCTTATTTCAAAGATTCTACGAACTTAAAATAGCTCAGTATATAAAAAACGGAACGAGTACAGTACAAGTACTAACCACCGGCGGTTAAATTTTTCCAAATACAAGATACGGAGCTTTAGAAATCGATTCACTTAGTCGCAATTGGGCTATCAGTCTTTCGGGTTGTCTCAAAGTGAAACAAAAAAATTGTTAGAAAGAGAGTGAACAAGTGTGAGTAAGAAAAAGCAGTTGAGATCTCCGCCTACCTTCGATACACACGAGAAACACAAGAATTAAATCTCCCATTTCTTTTTCTTTCTTCTTCTTAAGAATCTTAACTAAACCGAACGAATTTTCCTTCATTTCTTTTACTCTGAATCTCAATTGAATTCCCACGAAAACAATGGCAGGATTACTCCACATTGGAACATCCTTCATTCCTTCATCATCTTCAGTAATAAACCCTAAATCATCAAATCAATCTTCTTCATCTTCATTACCTTCTTATTCATATGTTCGTAGAAATAATAAAAAAACTCAAACTCAAGCTAAGATCCGAGAAATATTCATGCCTGCATTGAGTTCAACAATGACAGAAGGTAAAATTGTATCATGGACAAAATCCGAAGGTGATAAATTATCTAAAGGAGAAAGTGTAGTTGTTGTTGAATCTGATAAAGCTGATATGGATGTTGAAACATTTTATGATGGTTATTTGGCTGCTATTATGGTTGAAGAAGGTGGTGTTGCTGCTGTTGGATCAGCCATTGCTTATCTTGCTGAAACCGAAGATGAAATTGAAGCTGCTAGATCCAAAGCCAAATCATCTTCTTCTGCTTCGTCTCCCACTGAAACAGTTGCACCGGAGAAAACTGTAGAAGCCCCAATTGCTATTCAACCACCACCATTGGCAGCACCTGCTGTTATTGCAGCTTCTTCGGTTCATCCGGCTTCTGAAGGAGGGAAACGGATTGTTGCCTCTCCCTATGCAAAGAAGTTGTCCAAGGATTTGAGTGTTAATTTGAGTTCAGTTGTGGGAAGTGGTCCAATGGGGAGAATTGTTGCTAAAGATGTTGAAGCCGCCGCTGCTGCTGTTGCCTCCGCTGATGTTTCATCTGGTAGTGGAATACAGGGTCAGAAATCTAGTACAGCTGCTTTTGCAGGGGTTGAATTGGGTAGTGTTGTTCCTTTTACTGCAATGCAGGGTGCTGTTAGTAGAAATATGCTTGAGAGTCTCAAGGTACCAACTTTTAGAGTTGGTTATACAATTACTACTGATGCACTTGATACTTTATACAAAAAGGTTGGGGTTTTTTTGGCAGAATTTGCTTTCAATGGGTTTATTATGAAATGATTGCTTATCGGCAATCTTTTTTGATGAAATGTTGTATTTGTTAAAAATATCAGATCAAGTCAAAGGGTGTTACTATGACTGCTTTACTTGCAAAGGCAACTGCACTTGCTTTGGCTAAACACCCAGTTGTGAATTCTAGCTGTAGAGATGGTAAGAGCTTTACATATAACAGTAGCATCAATGTTGCGGTTGCTGTTGCCATTGATGGTGGTTTGATTACTCCTGTACTTCAGGATGCTGATAAGGTCATTGTTTCCTGTATCTTATATGATCTTATGTCCTAAATGTTTATATTTACTCATAATCCGTTTGCTGGACTAGTTTTACTTTTGCTTGTTTACTGAGAGTCTTATGGTCATCGTAGGTTGACATTTACTCACTGTCAAGGAAATGGAAAAAGTTAGTTGACAAGGCTCGGGCAAAGCAGCTACAACCTCATGAATACACTACAGGTACACTTCTTTCAGAACCTGGGTTCTGCTTCTGTTTTATTAGTGATTCTACTATAAGGTATGTCTTCCAAGAATTCGTTTCATGACATTTACACTCTGTTTGGAATTTGGCATGTTTGGTTGAACTGAAGTCCTCTTTCAAACACTAATATCAAATTTAACATCTGAATTGTACCTTGCAAGTTAATAAGTTTGGATATGCTGAATTATGTTGAAGTCAGTGAACATTTATTTATATAGCTGTAGTTACATCTTACAATTATTAAACTATTAGTGACTGGTTAGGAATAAGACAAGCCCTACAACTATTTAACGAAGTCAGGAATTTAGTGAGGTACCAATCGTTGAGTTTACTAGCACATGTATTTTTCACTGGTTTCTAACTGGTAAACTTAATGTAACTTTGTCATTAACTTGCAAATTTTCTCAACATGGACATTAGCTATACTCTATTATCCCATGGTTGAAAAAAACTGATCAGTATGTTCAATTACGTTCTGAACCAATAAAATGTTGTTGCAGCTCTAATTTCCATTTAATAGTGATTGCTTCGGAGTATTTTGTGATACTACTTTATGGATAACATCATAACAATGCAAGAGCAAGAAATATTAATACTTAAAACGAATGTACTTCGTGTGCTACATTTCCTGTGAAACATTGGCTTATCATTGTCGATGCCAATACTTGTAAAAGAGAAAAAGTGGACTTGAATGCTAAATTACTTTATTTCAGCTCACATGGGTGAACAATTAATGCTTGGCCAAGTAGTTTCAAATATTGATAATAGTTGCTCAACGTTTGTTTTTCACAGTTAAACTAATTATTGATAATACACCATCATACATGGTTCTGAATGTCATTTCTGAGAATTTATCTATTCTTTTTCTCATAAACCAATGAGTTTCAAGTAGTTTATTTGTACACACATGAAGAGTAAAAGAGTAATCTCTTTTTACAATTGCTTGTATCATTTTCATATTGTAGCTTTGTTGAAAATGGTTACTTTCAAATTAATTATATTCTTCTTTCAACAATGGTGACTTTGTTAAAGCCAATTTGCTTACCTTAGTTGAATACTTGCGCCAGATAGTGTTGGCCTAGTCAACACTCATATTAATCTCTGTATTGCTAATGTTTATCAGAAAGCTTAGATATCTATCACTGTGTTGTTTACGTGAGAGCCTTACATTTTCTCTCTCAACATAACAACAATCAAACAATAATTTATTTATTAAGACACTGAACTCTTTGCCCCTGTGGTGCTGCTTGTCTTAGGTCATATTATATAGTAAATTATATAGTAAATAAAGACACTTCACAACAAGTTGTCGATTGACAGTTCTTTCATCCTTTATGGCCACTTTACATATCATTTGAGTACCATAATGTGCTCTTGTCTATGATATCGAGTGTCTCTTATGCATTTTGTTCCCTTTTCTCCTCTTTTAGGTACGTTCACGCTTTCAAATCTCGGCATGTTCGGTGTTGATCGATTTGATGCAATTCTACCTCCTGGAACTGTAAGTTATCAATCTCAGAACTCTTGTTTTTGAACAAAACATAAACAAGTTCTCTCCTTAAGAAAGACAATAGTAGATATTCGTATCTGACCACCTTCATTCGTTTTGGTTGGATTGATAATGCAGGGAGCAATCATGGCTGTCGGAGCATCAGAACCTTCACTAGTTGCTACCAAGGATGGCCGCATTGGTGTAAAAAGCCAAATGCAGGTAATTATCTAGCATCAGTTGCATTACTTGCCAAAGAAAAAACGGTAAAAACTGTTACATACTGTTACATACCTGGAAAAAGCTAGAATTCATTTTTCTCACCTCAAGAGTCTTGTATATGAGTTTTGCAGGTAAATGTTACAGCAGACCATCGAGTTATATATGGTGCTGATTTGGCTTCATTTTTACAAACCCTAGCAAAGATCATTGAGGATCCCAAAGATCTTACCTTCTAAGCAGGCATGTTTTGGAGTTTTTTTTTTCTATCAAGGAGAGAATTTTGAAGTACAAATGGTAATTAACTATGTCTTTCTTTATTGTCGATTATTTGCACATTATCTATAATGTAGCTATTATTTGGAATTTCTTACTTCACATAAAATTATCTTGTCTCAGTATAATAAGCACTTTTTGCTCTTCAGATTCTGCGTCAGTTTTACCCTCAAATTGACCAGTGATACCCTCGGTTAAAGCATAGAAATACCCTAAAATTACCCAACTTTTTGGGTGTTGTCTTACTCATCTCTTTGTTAGTAGTAGTAGTCAGATTTAGTTTTTGTGAACTTGCTTGTTAATAAGCAAGAATCACATCAGCAATAAGCCAAATAATTCCTCCATCTGTAATAGAGTCAGATTGGGGGAAATATGGCACTTTCATTGAACTGGTGGACAAATGATAGTAATAAAGTAACTCCTGTTGTGGTAGCAATGGAGAACCCTAATTGGTCTATGCTTGAAATAAATCAATTTCTGAAGGATGATATGGTGCCAGGAGAACAAATCGTAATCATCATTAACATCATCGTACTGGTGATGAAGGAAGGGGAGAAAAAAATGCTAAACAACTAACTAGGATTCTTCTTCTAAAAGCTCATAAATTAAGCTGCTTGGATGTTTAACTTCATTAGCTTCAGCCTTCAGCCACTTTTAATTTATCGGTAATTCGGTAGTTTTGAAAATCAATTGGATTCTTCCATGTCGCGGTAACTATTGTAGTGCCTAATAGAGCTCAACAAAGTTAAGCATGACTTTTTCGAAGACGAAGATTAATTTATTCGTGTATCTTCAACGGTTAAGCTAGAAAAAAATCCGCTATAGAGAAGTTGTAGTCCTTGTGCTGATGGTGGAAACCATAAATATCAAGGGGTCATGCATAGTTCAATTTCAAGGTCAGAGAAATATGGTGATGACGACGTTACTCTTACTGATGAAGAATGTTGCACTATTTGTTTCAATGAGTTCAAGAAAGGGGTTAATGTCATGGAGTTTCGATGCCAGCACCTATTTCACGCAAAATGCATAGTTCCTTGGATTAACAAAGCAGAGTCCTGCTATACCACCATATGCAATAACTACCCAGAGCTATTAACTTCCAACATTTGTCGGCAAAATTGGGGTCCTTCCCCCGTCTAGCTAGAGATATAGTATAAAATTACTAGCTAACACAAAAAGAGATACATTCCACAAGAATTTGAAGCGGTTTTGATAAAAAGTCTTTCATACGGCACTCGTTTAGGACAACAGCAATGGTCCGAGTATACCAAATACCAAAGAATAAAAAAATTTGTTCGTTTTTCATTTTTAACACAACGGTTTTACGTCATTCTAATTAGACGTCTGTTATAAAACGCTATTGTAGATGAACGTTAGGTGACACAGACGTTTCTTTAACGGGACGTATGTTGTTGGACGCACATCTATGTGAGCGTTTCGTATTCTGGAACCAGACACTTATAAATGAGCGTTTGCATGCTCGTACGCTTCCTTAATCAAACGTATGTTTAACGTCCACACAAGGTAGCGTCTGCTATCAAAGCGTAGTCATAGGAGAACGTATGTAAATTGAGCGTTGTCGTGTGTGGACGTTTACTCACAGACGTCCTTCTAATCAAACGCCGAAATCACAACGCTGCTTTATAAGAACGCCCATATATGAAACGTTCCTTTACATGAACGTATTACTAACGCTCACTTAAGCCTAACCAGACACTCACCTAGTGCACTAAACGCTCACCTAGTGCACAACACTAAACGCTCACCTAGTGCACATCACTAAACGCTCACCTAGTGCACAACACTAAATGCTCACTTACTCTAGACACAACATTAACCAGACGCTCACTAACTAAACTAACGCTCACTTAAAAATTTAATTAAGCAACGCGTCTTCTTAAATGGGCGTTTGATATATAGGCGTTTTCGTAAATGGACGTCTCAACCAGACGCTCTTCTTAGCTTGCGTTTGTTCTATCAGCGTTCTCCTAGTGAAGCGTTACTTCATACGCATTCTATAATGAGCGTCTCATCAAACGCTTCCATGCCCCTGCGTCCGTGTTTCTAAACCCTTTCATAAAGGAACGTTTTTTGTTAACGCCCACGTACAAGAGCGTGCGAGTATATATAAAGTTTTGGAGAAAAAGTTCTCTGGGACAATAGTTATACTCGCCTCAATCCTATATTTCCTCCTCCGTTGCGGTTGATTTTGGGTGACCAAAGAGTAAATTTAATCTTTACTCTTTGTTCTACTCGTCCGCTGCAGTTGCTCTTAGAAGACTCTTCTAACTAACTCATTAGTGTTTTCAATGTGATTGTTTACTCTCAAGAAATGTACTATTGTGTCGTTTAAATATATTTTTTTTTCTTTCTAGAAACAGTTTCTTTGCCTTGTCTCAGTCCCTTGGAAGGTTCAAAGAGATTTCTAAGTACCCCATCGCAAAGGACTGCAACTGTAGGCGTACTGATACACTTGAAAATCATAGCAAACCATTAAACAGCAAAGCCTACATTTTCAAGAATGTTTATGAGATAAGTCCGGCTTACCTTGTCTAAAGCCGTGCTCATATCTAGCTTGAAACCTAAGGTATCATCCTCGCCTTTATTTAATTTTTTTTCATGGAGTGATTTACTTCTCAGGCAAGGACAACACTGTCAGTTATTTTTCGGTTTATTAAAAAAAAATCGAGATAATTTTGTATGTCGAATTACAAAGCTGATAGGGCGAAATTCACTAGGGGTTTGAGGGTTTTCAACTTTTGGAATAAGGGCTAGGAATGTTGAGTTCATTTCCTAAGATAAATGTTTTGTTCTAAAAAAGCCTAAGGTTTTTAATGGCTACAAAAAAGGAATTTGTGGCTACATAATAAAACAAAATAGGGATATTTTAAAGTAATTTTAAAAGCCCCTTATCCATCTAGTTTAATTAGTGTTAATTAGTTGTTAAATTAGTTAAATTATAATTAAAAAATTATTTATTTATTTAAAAAAAAATCATTTTTTTTTACTTTTTTTTGATAACTTTTTATTAAAATCATTGTATAATCGGTCGTTTTGACAATTTCGATTACTACCGATTATTCAGTAAGCCCCAAATGGAATTTTTTTACTATCATAATCGGTAGTTTCGAAAAATTAGTTATCTACTGATTATGAATTTTTTCAATTGGTAGTTAAGAAAAATTCTTAGACTACCGATTGTATATGTTGGAAATTTGATAATTTTTTCAATTTTGAATTTGGTGCAACATATACAATCGGTAGTTAAAAAAATTTCTTAGACTACCGATTGTATATGTTAAAAATGTTGGAAATTTGATAATTTGATAATTTTTACATTTTGAATTTGGGGCAACATGTACAATCGGTAGTTAAAAAAGTTTCTTAGACTACCGATTGTATATGTTGAAAATGTTAGAAATTTGATAATTTTTTCCATTTTGAATTTGAGGCAACATATACAATCGGTAGTTAAAAAATTTCTTAGACTACCGATTGTATATGTTGAAAATGTTCGAAATTTGATAATTTTTCCATTTTGAATTTGGGGCAACATATACAATCGGCAGTTAAAAAAAAAAATTAACTACCGATTGTATATGTTGAAAATGTTGGAAATTTGATAATTTTTTCAATTTTAAATTTGGGGCAACATATACAATCGGTAGTTACAAAATTTCTTAGACTACCGATTGTATATGTTGAAAATGTTGGAAATTTGATAATTTTTACATTTTGAATTTGGGGCAACATATACAATTGGTAGTTAAAAAAATTTCTTAGACTACCATTGTATATGTTGAAAATGTTCGAAATTTGATAATTTTTTTAATTTTGAATTTGGGGCGACATACACAATCGGTAGTTTCGGAAAATTGGTTACCTACCGATTATTTATTTTAGTTTTTTTTCTACCAAAAAATTAAATTAATTTTTAAATAAAAATTAACAAAAAGTTATCAAAAGAAAGTTGAAAAAAAATTGAAAAAAAATATTTAAAAAAAATAATTAATTAATTATAATTTAACTAATATAATTAATTTTTAAATAAAAAATATTATAAAAAATACTAAATAAAAAATTAGTTTAGTATTTAAATGGTAAAAAAGTAAATTAAACTAGTAAAGGTAACTTAATATTTTTACCATTTTGAGACACCCCTTATCTATCTCTGGATGGGTGGAGAAAAAATCAATTTTCTTTTTTTGTAGCCCTCAAAACCGTTAGGTAAAAAAGTTGTGTACTATGGCCATTATATCAGGACCCGCAAGGGGCTACTGGTGTTGAAAGAATCTGACATTGAACCCATCATGTTCGAGTGCTCTATCACTAGCCAATTCCTTTACCATCGGAAAGATTTCCTCAGCAAAGGGGATTGCTATCAACCTAGCATTTTCTAAAGCAGTTACTCCACACTGGAAAAAAAATCAGTAACTGGATTTGTTTCCCCTATGTAAGGTTCACTAGCAATCTGCGAAAAGTGAGATGTGAGATATCTTGTTGATTATTTTTTGTATTTCCTAGATAGTCTTGTATGGACAAAATCATATTACTCAGTCGCCTTCTCAAGGTATTAGAATGAAAGAATTTGATATTTCGATCTCCAAATCTTAGATGATTATCTTTGGCCTTTTGTTGTCACATCTTCTTTTCCTACAGTGACGTGGTGGTTAAGAGCGTCCACAATGGCTAGACTATAACACGGACCAAACACATATTCCCTCTTTGGTCCGTCATAATCTAGCCACAACGGGACGAGCACAAATGATCTTTGGTCCAGATTTTACATTGTTCAGGATCAAGTTTGGTATTTTTTCCAGACCAAACCCATTATAGTCGAGCGATCATGTAGTTAACCGTCTGATTCTAAGTGGGCGTGTAGTTAACCGTTTGATGGCAGGCGTTCTTCTAGCGTAACGCTTGAAAACACGGGCGTTAACCAAATCTCTGACTGATGAAGCGTGCGTCTAGGATCACGCCCACCAACAGGCGGTAACCAAATCACCGCCATATTCAAACGGTATGCTAGAGATACGCCCGAGTGTGGGCGGCACCCTAAACGTGCGCCTACTCTGAAACGTGTGGCTAGACGTACGCCCCATTGTGTGCGTTACTCTAGAGTAACGCCTAAGAGATATGTTACCGTTGAGTTTTTTACCGTTTTTTTACCGTTGTAACGGCTATATTTTGACACCTATATATGGAATACTAATCCCATTTTCATTTTACTAAACTCATTGTTATCTAGTTTGTATTCGAAAATAATTAAGTTTTTTTTCATATAATTTCCTTCCAAATCGATTAGCATTATGGCACCAAAACCACGAGATCCAAATTTTACTACATCTGAAGATGTAACGATGTGTAAAATTCATTTGTCAATATCTCAAGATTGTAGTATTGGTGCCGACCAATCAGAAGAAAGACTATGGTCTTGCATATTATACGGGATGAAAGAAGTCATACCTTCGATGCCACATCGCACTTGGACCTCCCTTCAGAAACGATTTCAGGAAATAAGTAAAGATGTGGCACTTTTCTCTGCAAAGGAGGCGGAAGTGGAACGTGAACACCATACTGGATGGGTCCCCAAAAATAAGGTAACTACTCATTTAATTTTGACGATTCCATTACTGTTTTGAATTGTATATCCTCCACTAAATTGAATTTAAAAAAAAAAACAGATTGCAGAAGTAAGGAGGCTTTTCAAGGAAGCTAATGGTGACAAAAGTATTAAGCATGACGAGTGCTACGCAATTATGTTAGAAAATATAAAATATTCACGACGATCGACAGCTGTTTTCGATTCATCACAAGCTGAGGAAGATTCCGAAAGCGGTGAGGAAAACCGGGAAATACAGGAAACAAGCCAAGACAATTCCAGTGGCTATGAAGACATAAGAGATATACCTAACACATATATCCGTCAAATGAGAAAAAAAGATGTGAAACGACAGAAGAAAACATGGAGAGAAAGTGGCCAACAGGAAATGATGGAAACTATTATTAAAGAGTAACAAAACTTCAACACCAAATATACAGAACAAACAAAAATGAAGATGGCGCAGAGAGAATCCGAGTTTGCAGCAAAAATAGCTGAGTCTTCGGCAAAGTTTGCGGCAAAACAAGCTAGGAAAGAAAAACTTGACGCAAAGAAAGAAGCAGACGAAGAGTTTCTTATAATGATGATGGATGTCTCCGGGATGGATCCGGTAACAAGACAGTACATCAAACTTAGGATGGAAGACATTTTGCAGAGAAGGTTAAACCAACCTTAAAGGATTCTTGGAATACCTTAAACCTAAAAATCTGCATTCTTATTAGCATTGTCATTTTAAGATTCAATTTTTATGAACTAATTGTGTTATTTTCAGTTTATTTTTAACCGATATATTTTTATCTTAAATGCATCCTAATTTCATTTTAAATTTTAATTTTTTTAGTTTTTTTAAAACTCACATGCCTTCAACATTATCCTACGGCTACCTTTATTCAGATCCAACGGTCTGATTTTTACATTTTTCAAAAAAATGACCGTTGCCACTCCTGTTATAAAATGACCGTTGGCGTATCCTACTTTCACCACCATCACCTGCGAATTCTCATCTTCTTCTTCAACAACACAATTTTTGAAAAAATTTCACACAAAACATACATAATTGAGGGTTCAAGTTCATCACCAATTACCAAGTGTTTTCTATGTATTGCTGGTCATTTTGCCAGAGATTGTCTTCGGGAAGGTACAAAATGCACACTAACCAACTTCAAGGGGTACCTGTTTCTTAGAAAAGCAATAAAAGGAAAAAATGGATTTCAACCTTATGTGAAGTGCAACTACTGTGGAATTTTCATCTGGTTAGATGTTTATGTAGCTTCACACCAAGGTATTCCACCAACTTTACCAGATGATGAAAAGTGGTTAAAAGAGAAGCAATTTTACTGCTACTCATGTGGGGAAGCTGATCACATGGCTTATAATTGCAGAACCAACCTCTTACCATGCATAGATCCATGTTGTGATGGTAAGATGAAGCTGCTCACTTCTACAAAACCAGAATCTATTGGAAACAGACACTACTTATGTCAAACATGTAAGAAGGTTAAGTTTCAATAAATATGTAAGCAAGTGTTGGAATATGTATGAACCTAGTAAGATACTGTCATACTCTTATAAGTAGGTAATAAAAAAATAACTTAGCAATTGCATATGTTGTTCACAAACTACAAGCAACTCTTTCACGGTAAATTAAGAGATTCATATTCGTAATAAAAATACTAATAAGGTTCAACACCATAAACAACAACGCTTTAAAAGATAAAAACATATATGTAGATAATTCATTTAGTTGGGGCGATTTTCATTCTCTTCAGAAGAAAGGGTTGTTATCTCCTTAAGCACTTGTAGAACTCCTCGTTGTTTTGCAATACTTATCAACTCCCCAGATTCAAGCGAACGGGTCACTGTCCTGACCAACACATATGTTCGATCCCTTATAAAAGACATTCGATTATCAACCACTGGTGTTTGAACTTCCTCATTCACCAAATCAACAAAGATTGGTGGATCAACAACTACAACACCTTCAGGTTCAATCCATATTTGATTCCAACCACCAATTTGTCCCGATCTTGTAACTCTGTTACCATTTCTGTTCATCTTCACAATCTGCGTAAAGTTTACGGCTAAATAAAAATCAACATAATAGAGTTCCCATATTTCATAAATAATAATATTATTCAATTAATCAAATAATTATCCACAACCCAACTAAAATTAACTAAATAGTTAATCAATTTTTACTTAAATTCAACAAATTCTTCTAACACTAGAATTAAACCCTAATTCTCATTATCAATTATAACTTCAATTCAATTAAAATACCAAAAAAAAATTATACCCAATTTTAAAACACAATAACTTCAATTCCCCTAAATTCAATTCAATTAAAACAAAATCAAAATCAAAGTACAATGTTAAATAAAATTCATTAAACATTAAAGTAAAGATTAAGGTTATTAAAAATTAAAGTAAAGATTAAGGTTATTACCTTCCAAATTGATGAGGGGTTTCTCACAAAATCAGAGTTGCTCGGTGCTGCTGTGGTGTTGGTGGTGTTGGTGTTGGTGTGGTGGGCGGAGTATCTCAAGTTGAAGAGGCTTCAGGAGAAGTTGCAGGAGAAAAATCGCTGAAGATGGGAATATATGGCCGAAATTTACAGGCGATCGGCTAGACATCCGCCTGGTGAGACGAGCGGTTAACCAGACGTCCGCATGACAAACCAGGCGTAGTGCTAAGCGTCCGCCCGTCACACCATTCACACGTACGAGCTGCACGTGTGAGACCATTTTCCGCGCGGTAGGCTATGAGTCCGCCCCATCAGGCGTTCGTCCAGTACAACGCCTGTCTTTGGGGCGTGCGCTTAGATTTCCGTCTATCATCTGCGTTACGCCTGCCATCAAGCGTTTCCCTATTGGTCCATCCCGCTCAAGCGTATTCCTAGACGTGCACCCGTGTCAAGAGACGGTATGCTAAACAACCGCCCAACAACAGGCGCTACGTTAGCCGTCCGCCCGATCATTTTTAGTCGGGTACCCATTGTTTTTGGGCCGGACCAAAGAGTAAAATTTTTACTCTTTGGTCTTTGGTAATGGTCTTACCATTGTGGACGCTCTAAGAGCAACCACAGTCATTGGACTAAAAGACGGACCAAACTCAAATTTGGTCTTTGGTCCGTCCAAAACGAAGCGCAGTGGTGCGAGTATAAATGAGTTATGGTCCGGATTTTTCACTGTTCGGGATCAAAAATGATCCAAAACTGGACCAAACCCAAATATAATCGAGCGTTCACCTAGACCTGCGCCCCTTGTCAGGCGTTACGCTGGGTCTCCGTCTGGTGACAAACGTTTATCTAGACGTGTGTCTCATCAGAAGGGCATGAACCAGAAGAACGCTCCATCAGGCTCATCCAAGAGGACGCCCTATCAAGCGTAACGTCATACGCACGCCTGAAATCAAGCGTTAGGCTGGAATAACGCATGTATTCGACGTTCGGCTAACATAACGCCTGTGTTAGGCATGTTTCTACAACAACGCCTAAATCTGTGTTTGAAGTAGTGGAGGGTTACTTTGTGTTTGAAGTTTGGAGGGAAAATTTGTGTTTGAAAAAACTTAAGCGTAAACTTGAGTAACGTTTGATACAGATAAAAGTGACTAGGTCCAAAAAACTTAAATTTGGGTTTAACTAGGGCTCCGCTTGTTTCATATATAGTTGCTTCATTTCACCCCAATGTCGACTTTCAAATCCAATAAAATGGTATCGAGAACAATTACATGTGATGGTGTCCATTTCCTTTAAAAGGCTGATGGGGTGTTCAACTAGGGCTCCGCCTGGTGAGACGTGCGTATGGCTAGGAAAGCGCCTGATGCTTCAAGCTGATGTCTAAGCGTGCACCCATCTCAGCTGAAACACGTACCAGATGCACGTGTACAAAAATGACGGGTGTTTGGCTATGATTCCTCCCTATCAGGCGTTCGGCTAAGAGAGCACCTGTCTCTGGGGCATGCATCTAGGGGTGCGTCTATCATCAGGCGTTCTTTGGGGTTACGCCTCCCATCGAACGTTCACCAAATGTCCGCCCCACCCAAACGTATTCATAGACAACCGCCCGTTTCAACAGACGTATACCTAGTCGTGCGGCCAACTCCAGACGCTACCTTAGACAACTGCCCGATCAAATTTATTCATGCATCCATTGCGTTTGAGGTGGACCAAAGAGTAAAAATTTTATTCTTTGGTCGTTTGGTATGCTCTTATGACTGTGGTTGCTCCGAGGATGCTATCTGTGGAGTTCAGTTGCTAACCATTTTCATTTTGACGTTTACTATTCCATCGATCCAATTGATATCCGTTGGGTTTTTAAATGTTGCAGTTATAAAGTCGGATCATACGAGTAGTAGTATAGATTGGGGACACTATGTTGGCTCACTTGACTAGTTGAAACAGGATAACACACAGACTTCCAGCCCTAAGAGGTCGAGCCCACTAAAGGTAGACCAAATAAATTAGTCCATCCGAAGGTGATGATATTGCGTCTCCACCGCTCTAAGATTTAAGAAGTGTGCATTTTTGTGTGAACATATAGTTCCGAATTTAAAAAAATTCAATAAAACCCTGGTCTATATTTGGACTATCATTTTTGGTCTAGTTTTAGTGGTTGTATCAATAGCTTTAACACTTTGGTAGAGCTGTATATGGTTCCCAATAAACCAAGGTTTTACCTATTATTATCAATTTAAAAATGAGGGAATGCAAAATAGCAATTTATTTTGGGGAGGGGAAATACAAAATCTCCCAGAATTTCAAGTAGAAAAACGTGATTCTGCACGCTAAGGGTAAAAGGACCCCTGCAAGCAAATGTTAACTTGTCAAAACCTGTAACTCACATGCACAACACCTCTAACGATTTTTTGGATGAAAATCCAAAGCAGGTGGAAATTTCAAATTAATGAACATAATATAGTAGGGATAACTGCAATATTCCATAGCTAAATAAGGTTAGCCGTGTAATTCCCAAAGAAAAACAGAAAGAAGGATCAGAGACTAAAATTGGGTACTTTTCCCATTACCTTGGATAACTTTCCAGATTTATACATACAACTAGAAGGAAGAAAATACATAGAAATAAAATAAAGATTGATATTAGAGGATTTTGATCTCTTTTAAGAAACGTGGAGATAGGAATACAATTACACGGGAGACGAATACTACAGAGAAGTTTAGGACAGAATTTAAAGAGAAATAGAGCCTGCATATTTTAGCTCTGATTTTTTTACTGCAAAATTTTGCAGCAGATTCAACCCTGCAGTGTGAGCCCGCGGCATATTGGCGAGAATATTTGCATACTATAAAATCAATCCAAGCATCTGTGAATTGATATTTCACTGCAAGATACCAAGCATGGCCTTGACGAGTTAGAATATCAGGACAAGATGCATCCATTCTGATATCCAGGTGCAGCCTCCAAATTTCAGTGGTATCTACATGGATTCATCCAGAGAAACTAGATGGAACTGTCAAAATTCAACCATTTGAAATAGCCAACCATTAATTACTGTTTCGGTGGCCTCTCAAGTGCAACCCAACCAAATTTCCCTTTTCGAAAGTCTGTCAAGAGACGGAATGATGCTTGATGAACATCTCCGTTGAACATTTGAAGAGCCAATTTATCAATAAATCTGCCATAGAAAACAAATGAAATCATCACCTTAAACGAAATAATGGTATAACCTGTTACAGCGAAAGCAACTTACATTTTCCCACTGTGACCAGGACCCTCTGCAATGATCTTGTAACGCTGGTAAAGAGCTTTTGAACCTAATAAGAATGTCGAGGTTGTAATCGCCAGAAGTTGTTCACAAAAAGATATCACACAAACTTAAGAGCAGAATATAAGTATTTCACAAACACAAACATGTAAAAACTGCCTGGTACATATACATCTTCAGAAATCTCAATTAACTTCTTCTAACATTATCAGAAAAACTCCCATTAATTTACACACAAAAATGACCCAAAATTCAAACAATCTTTTGAAGAACAATCTTTTGAAGAACAATTCTTCTGAGAGCGTCCTCCCTTGTCGCACTTAGCCACCTTACTGCCCTTGAATCAATACATATACATATCGCAGATTGCAAAAATCAAGTGTATATTTGATCGGATTGGACAAACCAATCTATAACAGGTCAAAGGCAGCAACTAACACCCCCCCTTGGCTTAATCAAGCAAATGAAAATCATGATTAAACCCTATTTGTAATTGATCTTTCATCATGATATTAAAACTATTAGCTTTGCTATTACGAATCTCAAATAAGTTGCATAGAAGATTCTATTATATAATACTAACATGAATTAATCTCCTCTTCAACTAAGCTTTTCTAGGCACATGCATCTTGGATAATTCTTTTTCATGATCAAACTATACACGTCGATCAAGCCAGTAAACTTGTTTATTTTTTGAAGATTCAGGAAACACACCTACTGTCGGTATCCTCATCAGCATCTGTACAAGAATTGCAGCTACATCAGCAACATTATATGATCTCTCTCCAATGTCATCACATATAGCAAGCTTTATTGCAGATGTTTGGTCACTTATCCTCATCGGGATTATACCAGGAGAATCTAGCAGCTCCAGATCTTTCCCAAAATGGACCCATCTTTTCCATAAGAAAGAAAAAACACCGAACAATTAGAAGAAAATACTGCAAGATTGCACTATATCTTGGTCATCATTAATCGTGTATACAATATTTGCATGTTTACCAAAGATAAGGACATAAACTGGGAGAATCGGAGCTTATGCTATAAAGAAGATATTAATCATGTACTTATCTAAAACTATATGATGCTTATAAAGGGTCTGAACAAAATACGTACTTCAAATGCCTTGTGACACCAGGTCTAGAAGCTGCTGTACATAAACGCCGCTTCAGCAAACGGTTAATTAGAGAAGATTTACCAACATTTGGATACCCAACTATTCCAGCCCTAACCTGGTACGTAAGGAACAAAAAAAAATAGCATAAAATATATGACATAATATAATGAAGTTCATAAAAAAAATAAACATAACAATTTGATGAACTTTTGGTGCCGTCAAAGAAAAAAATTGCCGACATTGTTTTCTGAACCATTCTCAAGGAAACAGATCTCACAACAATGGTATATTAGTACTACATCAAGTTCAGAACTATAGGAAACTCACTGCACGGGGAAGTAATCCTTTTGATTTACGCTTGATATTTACCCCAACAGCCATAGACTTTGCTAATCTCCCAAGTTTGATGGCTCCCTGCATAGTCAAGAATCAGTACATTTTGCTTGTGCGTGTACAGGTCAAGTGAACATAAGCTCTAAAGAAAGATACCATCCCAAGTTTCCCATTGGCGAAGACAACTTTCGTCCCCTGATTGGCGAAATAATGTGCCCATGCATTTCTATCTGAAGTGGAAATCATATCTTCTCTATTGAGAACTAGAATTCTTTTCCTATTGCCAACCCAAGCCTCCATCTGCTCCAAATTAAAACAGTATGTGATCAGTTAAAAGCAGAAAACTTTATCAACACGCATGCCTGCAACTCTACCAAACACAAACTCTTCTCTACGGGAAGAGAATCATTCGGACACAAGGAAATGTGTCAAACACAGCATATGCATGTCCACTTGATTTTTGCTTTGGATAGCATTTGACAAGGATCTCCTCCATTAATGTGCCATAATCATTGTCTCTTGGGATTTACATTATTTAAGTTATAAATACTATCCCTACCCTACGGGGGTACAATTTTGAGTCATGTGTTTAAAACTTGCCTTTCTCTGTATCCATGTCAGTTTCCGGGGCTCCTAGCTTCTAATGCATAATCATCAACTAAAAGCAGGTACATATAACCAAAATCAAGTAATAGAGTTCCACCTGTGGATGACCTGTGGCAAGAGGGATTCTTGCATCTCGAACCTCTATGACAACATCCATCAATTTGAGTTGTTCTTTAAGCTCCTTCTCAGTTTTTGCAATATGACCAGGATACCACTGCAAAAATATCATGTTAGGTCATGACTACATTTTGTACAGTCATTCTTAGACGACGAGGTCCCATCTCCAAAACAATAAGAAGATGAGTTTGGAAGAGCACATCGTACCTGAACAGGACGAAGTAATCTGGTCCAGTATTGAAGGTCTGCATCTAAATCGGGCCAATCAATTTCTCCATCAGCACCCTCATATGTATCCCCATTATTGTACCAATTAGGCGCCTTCCCACCCACAATCTGCAAATATCTTAAGTTACGCTTCCTTTAAATTAAAACTGTCCGACAAAGGAGACACAGCAAATAGAATAAAAATCTACTTCCTTCAAAGAAGTGGGTTTTAGAATTATGTGTTTCTTCAATCACTAATGAATTCAGACTGTAAAAATAGAATAAAAATCTCTATACTAATACCTGTACTAGATAAGTTAATAAGAAAAGATTATTTATTTACCTGAATAGAAGAAGTTTGAGATGGATGAACAACTGCTGATGATGCAAGACACATTTGTATTGACTTGGTTTGCTTCCGAAGAAGAAGAGGGTGACTGGTTTTATTGGTGGTGGTGGTTATAGTAGGTGGGAGCCTTAAACCAGAACTTTGAATATACATTGCTTCTCCTTAAGATTTTTAGTGTAGGTGCTGCTTGCTGGTTCAGAGAGTGGGAGAGAAGAGGAGGGAAAGTAGATAAGAGTTCTGTATTGGGGGGATTTCTTTGTTCTATGTGATGTGATCAGATATTTCTACCCAAGTTGGGAACTTGTTCTCTACCAGTTTAATGTTACACTTCAGTTACACTGCATTTGTTATCAGTCTGGTTCTGCCACATCAGCAGGAGTTTAAAATGGAGTGTTGTCAAGGAGTTCAAAAATGTTAGGATTTTACTATCTTCTAGACCAGAATGAGTTACTTATTAAGAGTCCATATCTATGCATCGATTTCAACTAACAAACAATTTGCAAGGTGGGTCTTCGTGAAGGAAGATTTGCCTGGGCTGCAAATTGCAAGGGATAGTCAGGGGAGAAAATTTTGGGTGCAGGCACAAGATTGGGTCTCTCCACTCTGCCACTTTATGCCGAAGCGAATGGGTTTCTACTGGCTGCTGAGCACAAAGATTGAACTATAAGTCTATAGCAATGTGGTGCTGGGGGGTGATTGTCAAGTGCTAGTAAAGATCCTTAAGGAGAAGCAAGAACTACTCAAGTGGATCTTCTGGAAAATTATTGATGACATTAAAGCCTCTTCTGCTAGGCTCACTCAGGTGGATTTCAACTTTACTCCAAAGAGAGCAAATGCAGCTCACATGCTCTCAATTTCAGATAGTGTCCGAGATTGGTGGACATCTACTCACTCCCTCAACTCTATTTCTCATTTATTTCCTGTAATTTCTTAGCTGTCTGTTTTTTCTGTTTGCTTGTTACCAAAAAGAAAACAAACAAACTGGGGAGAGGAACAAAGAACATAATATATTTTTTTGATAAGGAAAATTTTATTAATTAGAAATTCGGCAGAGACATATGTTGGCCAGTGCAAGAGATGTGCCTTTCCCCTGCCCTTTGGGCCTTTAATCTATCAGCAGTAAAAATATTGAAAAGACGACTAGGTGGGTAGCCTGTGAAGTTGCAGGTAGCATTTACACTGGTTTGTTTTGCCAAAGCATATGCTGCCTGGTTAGCTTCCTTGCAACAAAGTAAAATGTGAAGAGATCTCTGTTAGCCTCTTT
Source organism: Papaver californicum (assembly GCA_023531435.1). Lineage (NCBI taxonomy): Eukaryota > Viridiplantae > Streptophyta > Magnoliopsida > Ranunculales > Papaveraceae > Papaver > Papaver californicum. Next base: position 850,535 of record JAJJMC010024384.1, read on the forward strand.
TGAATTTCTTACATTGTCTTTGATCTCATTGATTCTGGTTGCCGCTTTCCAGTTTACTAGGAAGGAACCCCATTAGCAGCTTTAATGATTTCTTTGCAGCTTCCTTCAACAAACGTAATTCCGGTGCAGAGCAGATTGGTCCAATTGATTGCTTCTATAATTGCCTGTGCCTCCACTTCGTGTTGAGTCTGAGCCTTGCTAGACACTGTCTTGATTTCCCTACACCAATCAGAAGAATTTCTTGGTATTACTATTAAAGCAATGATTCCTGTTTGAGCATTTTGATCAAATTTCACAGCAAAGTTAAGTTTCGTGTTTCCCCAGCATTTGACTGAAGTGACGACTCAGTAATATGAGTTAGCTGTTGAGCATGCTCCTAATTCAGTTTCCATTCTTTGGTTGCCATCATATATGTGTTTTTTGGACATTGGTCAATGTTCCTAAATAATTTGGCACATCTAGCCTTCCATATGTGCCAGATTGTGGCCGTGCACTTGGAACTCCATTGGCCCATCTCATATGTCCAACCTGCAGGGTTAGCGTTCCAATCTAACATCCATTGCTTAACAGAAGAGGGAGAGAAGTTAGGAGACATTGTTCCGGTCAGTATGCCATGTTACTGACTTGTACATACGACACATGCGTGGTTATTAAGTATGCTTTTGGTACTCCTTATTTCATTTCAACTATAGATACTGCAAGTTGCTCAGGTTTCATTGCAGTCATTTCTTAATTCACAAAATATTTTGTTTAGTGCAAATATCATGGCACAGAACAGTTAGGCAAAATCATATTAATGAAATGCACTGGCTTACTAAACTAGTATTGATTTACATATATGATAATAACTAATGAAAACTATCCGAAGCATAGGTGTATTTTTAAATTTTCAACAATGAAAACCATCTATGTACAACAGTACCCCTTCATCATTCAACCCTAACCACAGAGTAGTATCGATCCATTTAACATCACCCTTGTAAATTTATCTTATCTTACAAACGGCATACCTCTATCATCAACCAACAACGGATCACCTCAGACCCTTACATAAATCCGACGCGCCACATGTAACGAGAAGAAACTACAGCAGGATTACACTGAATGCAGGCATGAGACTAAGCACTGCCTTCTCTACTGCATCAAATCATCAGAGCTCTCGCACTAATATGCAGCCATAAAAGTACACACTGCATTCTCTTCTGCGTCAAATCATCAGCTCTTGTTCAAATCAAATAGATGCTATAAACTTCTCAGGGTATCAACTCTGTCAATTACATCCAGAGCTTTGTTCCTATCGATATCAAAATCGATGACTGGGACTGCTGGCGCCCTTCTAATTGGGAAGAACTCCTTATTAAATCCAGTCGTTGGTGAATGGCTATTACTCTTGCTTAATAATCTACAGTGCTTGCTCAATCTGGTCTTATCGAACTCCTGACTCTTGCTAATTCCAGGAGTCAGTTTCCTTTTACTCACATCTCGCAGCATTTGCTGGTCTTCATCTGTTAGCAGTGGTGATGATGGACTAGGTTTATCGGAGGACAACTGAAATGCCTTTTGGTTCGGTGATCGAATTGGAGATTTGATGGGAGATCTGATTCCACCATTAGGGCCATACCTTGATTGACTAACTAGATGGTGAAGCCATACTACCAGTTCAAGTATATAGGATTCAGTCTTCTCCTTTTCCGCATGGTGCAGTGTTTCAACTCGAATTAATTCAGTTTGCCCAGATGGTTTTCGGTTTATGTCCGATCTGAAAAATAAAGCAATTAGGTACTGCTACATTATTTTTGTTTTACACCAATTTAGTTAGAAGTTTCAGTATAACTAGTTGTAATTTACTAACCCTGTATTCGCCCATTCTCCAACCCAACCAAAACCGTGATGAGCTCTGGTTTTGAAACACATCGAAACAAATATTAAATAAATGAATAACCATATAAACCAAAAATGTCGGCTACTAATCATAACTAACAAAAGTCATAGAAGTTTACTTGGTAGTGTTTGTAGCAATTGGAACAAGCCACTGCAAAGTTTTCTCCATTTCAGCCTTGATTTGTGGAACAGTGAGCTGGATTAGGCAAGCAGAGGAAATAACCAATAAGTGAAAGAAAAAAGTGGTCGGAATGGTATTAATGATGGAAACAAAATGTGAATGTTAAGAATTATAAAACAGGCCAAATGATACCTCTTCCTTGACTTGAAATGACTGTAGCTTGGAGCGTAAAGCTGACTTTATACTAGGTGGCAATCCCTGGTACAAATTGTCCCTAGTATTTGGAGGCACGGAACTCGATCGAGATACCTAATATTATCTAATGTTAGTCATGCAAGCCTCGTAACGGACTTTTATATTATGATTCTAAGTAAAATGTAGCAATAATTAGATTTAGAAAGGACTTACAAGGGTATCAATTTGTGTTATTATGTTCGCATAATGTAAAGCAAGACCAGCAGGACCCAATCTCTGATGATTGTTCACAGATTCTTTCACTAGTTTATCACTATCTGCAAGATCGGCCACACAAACAACATTATGAATATTGTGATTCCCGTTGATCACAAAGAAAAATATTGTCTTGTGGGTAGATTTAAGATATCAAGCTTGTTAACTAGTTAGTTGAGCGGACATGTACGGTGCGCATATTCCCCTTTAGTTGAATGTAGGTTTTACAGTTCCAAATTTTTGTTACGTTATTTTGACAGTTTACTGTAGACATTCCTTGATTCCTTTTATATCTATAATTACTGAAGTTGGTGTTTTAAGAAATTGTTGTCCGATCCTATAAAAGAGTCCACCTTTAGTTACATTGAAACATCAAGGATTCACAAAGAAAGTATCTCATGGATCTCTTGGTCATAGTAAAGACTGAACATAAATATTAAATTAACTTTAAGCTTTTAGACAAATACCAGCAGTGCTGAATGCTTCATGAATTTCTAGATGTAAGAAGTGGACGATGTCTACAAGCTTTTCCATCACCTGCAAAACACATGATATCAAACCCTTTCAGAAACTCAAAGTTTGCGGGTGACTACATAAAGAGCTTGACTTTTAGGTGTTTAAGAAAATACACTTTAGCAATTCCAAATACACATTCCATGGGGTGAGCAAGAAAACGTACACCATATCACTAGTTGAAACAACTTCTAGCCATGCTTAAGTTAATAGAATATTCTCCAGCAAAACAAGAAGTTAATTGGTCCCCATTTATGTGAATTTAAATTGCCATAGAATCATTGAAAGGCAAAAATTCAATTGTTTCTGCAAAACCGACCCAGTTCTGTGAAAATGAGGCGGTATCAGGAGCAGTCTAAGTTACCCAGAATTAGTGTTTCCCATGTATGCACTTGTCTTAACCCCACTGAAAACATGAATTGTGCATCCATCCATCCATACAAAAAACGGTATCGTGGCCAAGTCATTCTGTTGGCATTTGAATGAAACTATCTGAGAAGATCAACATGCACTTTACCTCTTCCAAAATCCTTGACCACAGAGATTTTTTCTTCAGACCTCTTACATGTTTCCTATGGCTTTTAAGCTCAGCCCTTAAAATCGCAAGACTATCTCCTACATGTCAACATAATACCCAGTTATATTATTGCTCGTCGATAACTGTGTAAAAAGTGCAACTCATGGGTAACTAAAATAAATGAACAAGGCACAAGAAGGTATAATTCTGTTTGCAATCTCCACACCAACTTGTTTGACAACTAACAGAACTGCAATGTAATTAATTAGAGAACTTAAGAAGTTAGCCAAATCCGAGGAGAACAGCAGTCATCTCATTTTTAGAATTTGAAATTATCTGAGTGGATAGAGTTTAGAGGATTTAGATTCTAATACTGATGGTTTAGGAGTACGGACACGCCATTATATTACACAGGAATTGAAGTGCAAATGCATTCAGGAAGAATACAAGCTGTTTACGCTTGTATTTCCTAATAAATACTATTAAGAATTTAGACTCCTGCAGGGTCAACTATACCACATGAATCAGATAATGGCTAAGGGTCACAAAGCTTCAAACTTTATACATATTAATTCTCGGTATGACTACCTCCAACCAACAGCTTCTCAGCCATCTTGGGTACAAACAGTAGCACTGCAGCTAAACAGAAAAATGAAAGCATCGAAATTATTATCCGGGTTTACATACATCTGTGGTATGTACGAGTAACAGTTTCATCAGGTCTCCTACTAAAGATGTTTCCGCAACAAAATGGCGGTTAGTCATTATGGTCACTTAACATTAAACTGAGCAAACTACAACCTTTGCATACTAGAATGGTGATGGTTCCTGGAATGCTACTTGACTTGCTCTTACTAATTATGGATTAGGAAAAAAAAAATTCTTATCATATAATTATCAAGCTTTTACAGTCTGATCACAATAACTGCTTGACCTGCACAATTCCAAGTCTCCTAAGGACCCTACATTGACCTTACTTGTCAAGCAAACACAAATGTTCGGCAAGCTTCAATGAAGCAAACAACAAATGTTGTCTTCCGTAAACATAGAACTGTAAAACATAGATCTCAAACCTTTTTGAGCAACATTTGAGTTATCCTCTTCCTGAATCTTACGGCGATAATCTTGTTCTAATCTATCCAAGGCATGCAACTCATGATATAATTCCTGTAAGAGATAAAAGGTTCAATCCTCTTGTTTTGTATAAATTCTCAATACAACAATCATGTGACACATAAGATACTAAAGAATATAATAAGTTGAATGCCTAGAGATAACTTAGAGAAAGACACGTATTTATTTGAAGGAATGAATGTTTACAAAGAGGGATTCTACAGCAAGACTGTAACTTTAGTTGGAAAGAGTTCCATGAGCTATTGACAATATAGATTTACCTATGAGGAATTTTAACAATAAAAATGACAGATCAAGTGAAATTTTAAAACACGAATAGGCTCAGGAAAGAACGGAATTGCGAAATAAGTAAATTAAAAAGCCAATTTGGCAATATAACATGACAAAAAAGTCAATATTAGAAGATGGTGGTGAAATGACAATAGTGAAAGAGGTGGCACGACGGCGCAGATAATTTAGCAGGTGGTTGGCAACATGGTAGGGCGGTGTGGTTGTGGTGACAAGGTAGCAATGACGGTTGATAGGCAATTTTATGGTGGTCTTGTTGAGGTGGGGTAAAGCGTGGCAAAGTGTTGACGCAGTGATTAGGTTCTAAGGCGGCAGTGAAGAAAGGGGGAAAAAAAAGGTGATGAAGGAATGAGCACTAATTCATTTTGAGGAAAAGTGACTTCCATGGAGGTCAAAAATGTTAGCTTACGAAGAATTGACTTTCGGTTCTTATAGCCATTTCTTTAATGCAAGTCAAGAAGCCGAAAGACAATGTACTGAATGCTAACGACTGTTTATATTGACTTCAAGCATCAACTTCCTCGATTCACCTTACTCTTATATTTTCTTCTCTTTTGCTCTTCTTCTCCATCCACAATATTTTCCACAATACATGGTATGCAAAATTAAAATAAGCATATTTTCTTTGAAACATAGCAATATGCTGTTCAATGTAAAAAATACTGGAATCTGTGCCGTGCTTCACAGTTTTGATGACAATTAAATCACAAACAGAAGGACCTTGTATCTCAGTTTACTAGTTTGGTAATAATAGAAAAATACTCACAGCTGTATTCTGAACCAAAGTCATCAGGTGATGCATGACTGTTTCGGCTTCCACTTTGAGGTGCCTTTGAGGGGCAAGTTCTGAAGCCAGCCTAGCAAACCATCAATACAAAAGCAAAAGAAAAACATGAGTTACCTATCAATAACGCAGAAAAGATGAAAACTTAAGATGTCATTAACAATTACCTCTCAAAATACCGATCTAAGTGATGCCATTGAGGATCTTTACAACGGTTCCCAAATCGGATGACTTCACCTGAAAATATTTTCAATTCCTCCCTGTATCATGATACAGCAATGCAATATGGTTGAGTCTTTCAGTATTGAAATAGATTTAGCCCCCGGCACTAAAACGATAAAATGAATTAAAATGATCCACCTCTTATCAGCAGCAGCAATCCTAAGGAGTTCGTCCATATCTTTTGATACCAAATGCTGTACACCTTCTGAAGGAAGTACTTCTTTTTTTAAATGTTTAATGTTTTCCTTTGAAAGGGAGTTCATAAGAGCAGCACCCTTGACAATTGTGTTTGCCACTTCAAAAGCCAAAATTGATATTTTATTGCCTTTTGTTGTAACGCCAGAAACAAATCCACTGCTGAGGTTCAGATTTGTCATACTACTTCCAAGAGTGTCCAAAACCTCCACTGCCTTACCAAGCCCGGCAGTACCAGCTCTGCCCAAAAGCAAGCTGACCTCTGAAACCTGCTGCACGGGGTAAATACGGACTATCATTTGGCATGACAACTTTAAATGAATAACCATTATTATACTGATATAACAACTCTAATGACAATTCAGAGTATATTCATACCTTAGCTACTGCAGCAGGCCTCAATTTCGTCGACCTAGATTTGTGTGAAAGGGCCCTATCTAGCCGTGGGATTCCATCGTCAATATCATTCTGGTTGGTTGCATATGCATTTCTACTCATCTCTTGAAACACACATGGTTCTTGTAACTGTTTCTCCATGCGTTCCCCATTGGGTGGAGGTGTCAAAACATCATCATTTGTCTTGGATTGTATTCCAAAAGCGTCATGTTCATCTTGACTATTATTAGGTGGTAAACTTCCACTGGGAGCATGCTCAACAGTTGATCTCCTCGAGCATATCCCTCCCATTGTTTCAACTATTAAATACAATATCTCACTTCTCCGTCGACCTTCCAATACCAAAAAACAAAAATTAAAGCAAACCCTAGTCGAAAACTCCAAAACTATGAGAAAATTATTCACAAAGTAAGCATTTTCACAAGTAAATTTTCCTCAATTAGTCAAGTAAAAGACTGAGGGAGGACATTACAAAGACCAGGTGTCAATAATACCCGCCCAAGTCCAGAAATTTGATCCTGTATTCCACCATGTAGTCCCACAACTCCGATTTCGATCACTACTTGGTTTCCAGTCCATCAACTCTAGAACTGCAAAACCCCCCAATTTCAATATTCAATTGAATTTTTTGGAAAAAAAAATCAGCTAAACAAACCTAAAATCACCCTTAAATGATACATAGAACATGAAGTAATTAAAAAAAAAAGTAAGTATAACCCAAGAAATGAAATCACACCTTTAGACTTTTCCAAAAGAAAAAGGCAGAACTTTAGATCAAGTAAAAGCACAAAGTACAAAACATGACTGACTGAAGCAAGAAGGACAAAGAGTAGATTGAGAGAGAGAGGAGAGAGGGGTTATTAGATCTGTATGGTATGAAGAAAGAAGATTAGTCTAGTGTTCTGTATCTGGGTATGCCACCAACAAGAGAGAGAGGGGGGAGAGAGTTAGGTAGGACAGAAACGCCAAACTCAAAGGCAACACACTAAGGGAGATGAGAGAAATGAATGAATGTAGTAAAGAAGATGATGGAGTTAGAGAGAGAGAAAATTGGTCAAACCTAAACCCTCCAATACTGACTTTTACTAAGAGTTTTTTGTTTGTTAATTTTCTCCATCTACTCTTTCCTCAGCTGTCTTAAGCAGTTAAGCAGACTCAACACTGTTTCAACTTCAACATTTTCTACCTTTTTCTCCCCAAATTTTTACTCTCTCTGTATATATCTGTTAGTGTGGGAAAGCTTACGTAGGGGCTATCAAGTTGATGGAGGGATTTTCTATACGAAGATAAAATAGGGATATTAGGTAGAAATTTTAAAAAAAATTTATCATGATATTTTCATAATGACTAAACTAATTAACTAATAGATTAGGCTAATAATAATTAATCTAAAATAATCTTATACTTAATCAAATCAAATCAATTTTATTTTTTGGTTTGGTGGGAAAAAAAGTAGAAGAAATGAAAGAGAATTTTTTAGGTTTTTTTTAAAAACCCTAGATTTTGATTCACTCAACCAGAGTAGTCAGGTATACTTCTAACTTAAACTCTTGGTTTTTTTATGGCTCAAATTTGATGAAATTACGTAAAAAATTATGTTTTTTTTGTGATTCAGGGAATTTTACGGTTGGGTTTTCATGTCGAACCCAACCGTAAACGCCATTTACAGGTGTTCATCCTAACCAAACCGTAACCGTAATTTCATGGCGGAAAACCAAATCGTAACAGTTTTACGGTTGGGTTTTCAGCATCATACCCAACCGTAACTAAGAATTACGGTTAGGTGTTCATCCTAATCTAATCATAACCGTATATTCATGGAACAATCAATCGTAACAGTTTTACGGTTGGATTTTAGCATAGGACCCAACTGTAACTAATCTTCAAAAAGATATGTTTCTATCCAGGATAATTTATGGTTGGGATTTGGCGATCAAACCCAACCGTAAATAGCAATTTTAGTTTTAGTGCAAACAAATTTACGGTTGGTATGTTAATCGAACCCAACCGTAATTGATCATCTTCATCTCCTTTATCCCACATTTTATTTTAATGCATAAATCAGATTTTTTCTTTGTTTTGGGTTTGGTGGGAAGAAAAAATAGAAGAAAGAAAAAAGATTTTTTGGTAGTTTTTTGAAAAGCCCTAGATTTGATTTACTCAACCAAAATGAGTGATTCTAGTGACAAATTTATGGTGGGTGAATCCTTGTATGATAACCAAACCAAATTTTACATACACATTGATGGAGACCCAACTATGTATGATTATTTGGATGGTAGAGAGGTTTTAACTCAAAGTTGTGATGGTGAATCTCAACCAAATGGAGAAACTAGCCGTCAAAGTGAAGATTCAATTGCCGAGAGTAGTCAAGTATACCTCTAACTTAAACTCTTGGTCTTTTATGGCTCAAATTTGATGAAATCACGTAAAAAAGTATGATACTTTTTGTGATTCCGGTGGATTACGGCTAGGTTTTCTTCTCGGACCTAACCGTAACCGTATTTTTCATGGTGGAAAACCCAATCGTAACAGTTTTACGGTTGGGTGTTTAGCACCGACCCAACCGTAACTCATTATGTGCATGATTATTTATTACTAGTTACGGTTGGGTTCGACTTTTGATACCAACCAGTTAATTATGTATGTTTTCTTTTATTTTTACGGTTAGGTTCGAAGGCACAACCCAACCGTAATTTCCCCTACGGTTGGGTCTGATGCTCATAACCTAACCGTAAAGTTATACTTTCTAGTGTTTTGTTGCCTAATGCCTTGATATTTTTTGCTCAGCTCGAGATTGTACCTCACCAAATATATGCTCAGCCTCCTCCAAATGATGTTCTAACTAGAGATACTACGGATCACTATTTGAACGACTTGGTAGGTTATAGATAAGTTGTTAATTCCTTTGTACAATATTACTAAGTCTTTTTTTTTGTTTCTAACTTTGTGTTCTTGGACCATGTAGACATGGGAAAAAAAGATGATGCAAAGCAATGGGCTAGAGAACATGGCAAGTTAATTATGTGTGTGATAGTTTGTAACCGTCAAACTAAAGACAACCTCTTTCAAATGGTTTGCGAGTGTATTGGATTCTATACAAGTCATGTGAAGAAGGGTATCGAGTATGTAGGAAAGACGAAGAGGAAGCAAACTACTTTCACTAAGAAGAGGGGATGTCCTTTCAAGCTTCAATTTCAGACCAACAACGAGAAGAAGTGGTTCTTATCTAGAGTTGTATGTGGTCGTCACAACCACCTACCACCGGAGACTTTGTTAACGCATCCTTCTGCGGCATGGCTCACCGAGGAAGAAAAGGTCATCGTAGACGACATGACAGAAAAGCGAGTGAAATCCATTGATATCCTCGGACACTTAAAGAAAATAAACCCAAAGAATGTATCTACGTTGGAGACAATCTACAACGCCAAAGCCAAGTTGAAGAGTGAGAAATGGCAAGAAAGGGACCAAATCCAACAAATTTTGTACTTGGGGGAGAAGCTAAACTACACCATATTCCATGAAGTAGATGAGAATAAAGAAATAAAACATATTATATTGGCTCATCCCGAGTTTATGAAGTTATCACGGTGCTCCCATCTTGAGAGACGAGCTCGAAGAAAGCTATGTGTAGGCATTGGAACAAGTTAAATTATTCTACGTGGAAGGATATACCCCTAAGGTGATTATCACTGACAAAGAAAAATCCTTGATGAATGCCATAGCAAGGGTATTCCCGGATGCTTATAATCTTCTTTGCACGTTCCACTTGTGGAACAATATTCAAACCAAGTGCAAACCGATTATTCGGCCAACAAGGAAAAGCGAGATGGAGAGAATTAAGAAATTACCGGTACCTCAACAAGAAAAGGCCAAAGAAAAATTCGAGGAGGATGACAAGTTGGCGGAACTAAAATGGGCTAGTTCCCAAAGTGAATGGGACGCTTTGACATGGTCTATCACCAAGGAAGATTATGAAAAAAATGTTCGTATGTTATGCTTGCATTGGAATAATTATCCAATAGTTCTGAAGTATTTGATGGACCATTGGTTGAATCCGCACAAAGAGAATTTTGTAGCGGCGTTCACAAACCAATATAAGCACTTTGACAACCAAGCTACAAGTACCGCAGAGTCATCTCACAACCGAATGAAGAAGAAGCTTCATAGTTGTGATGGTGGGTTTGTTACGGTCTTCGAAGCGATACACGATTATTTTCTCCGTGAACTTGATAGAGTTAAGGAACTTTTCGAAAAAAAGTCTTTGTAGAAAACACACAATTTATAAAGACGAGCCATGGCTCCAAGGAATTTCTTATAAGCTGTTGCATTGCGCAATTGAGAAGATAATGTACGAAGTTAAGCATTATAGGTTGGGCAACTTGCACGGAGAAGAAGAGTGTGCTTGTCCTAACATGTCAAGTTTAGGACTTCCCTTCCGGCATATGATGGCCAAGTACGAAGAAGACGGTGTGATCCCAATTCAAGATATTGATCCGTTTTTGCAACAATTGTCTTTCAATGAACCCATCGTCGAGCAAGATTTTGGTGGATCGTTTGCCGATACCCACATTGGAAAAGCTTTAGTCGAGAAATACGACACATTAAATCGCGTATAAAGGCAAATATGGTTGAGTAAGTTGAGTAACTTCGTGTTTCCTTACACAAGGTATGATGTCAAGGAACCAACTAGAGGGAAGAGAAAGGGGAGGCCTTCTACGAAAGCAAAGAGGGTCGTGGTGCAAAAAAAAAGCTAGGGAATTGTTGGAAGAATCAAAGAAAAGAGAACCTTCGGGTTTTGAGCATTTGCAAAAGGAATATGAAGCGTAGGATGAGAAGGAGGATGATGTTCAAGGTGGAAACAAACGAAGAAGAAGTCAAATGGAACAAAGAGGACCAATGCTAGTAGATTGTAAAGGAAAAGGTCCCGCGCTTCCCTTTCAAGAGAGTTCAACAATGGAAGTTGGTGCCAAGGGAAAAGTTCCCGCACAACCAAACTCAAGAAGAGTTAGTATCAAAAAATTAGCAAGAAGAAAATAAAATGTTAAAGTAAATACATTAGTGGTTGAAGAGCCGCATACGATCCGGATTGCAAGAGGATTGATGTAAGCACCATATAATTTTTCAAGAAATGAGAATGGTAAAATCGTATGAATCGAGCACATTATATATGAAAATTATTTGTTATATTTTCCGGATTTTGTTCGTGAATACATAAAAGCCACCGACGATGTTGCCGGTGATGATAATTGTGGTTACCATGTATTCATCGAACAAGTTGGACCACTTAGCGGAGCAAAAGAGTTGGGTTGGGAAGAATGCACTTATGTAAGGCATAGGTCCTCGGTTGAACTACGTTCTTACCCGGATTTATACAAGTCAATGTTTAGTGAACCGAAAGAAGAAGAGTCGTTGTTAAACGAGAAGTTCATTGCATTCGAAAGGCGTTTAATAGGCAACAAGAATTTGTCAAGCGAGTATTGGATGAGCATGCCAATATGTGGCCAAATCCTCGCCAATGCTTTTAATTGCGTCATCCATTATATCTCAATTGGATTTAGTCTTACATTTTCACCAACAAGAACAACCTTTGTCGAACAATTGGCTAAGAGAAGATGTGTGATGGGGATGGTGCAAATGTGTCATTTTGTCGGTCTCAAGTTGAAGGAAGGAAGCCTATTACCCCCGTTAAGGGTTGGATACGACGACGCACTCTCCAGGTCTTGGTGTAACCAGTTCGAGCAAAGTTACACTTTGGAACGTATTACGACTATCGAAGGAAGCCTCCACAGGAATTGTTTCTGACTCGGAGTCGGAATGATAATATAGACATATTGACTAAATGTAATATTGGTAGTAACAATATCATATGTATTTTGGAGGAATCAAAATATGAATAGAGTATTTTGAAATAATTATTTGTTATATTTTACGGTTGGGTTCGACCTTTCAAACCCAACCGTATAACTGACTCGTAGTAAAATTTGTGGATTAAGGCAGTTTTACGGTTGGGTTCGACCTTATAAAACCAACCGTAAATGTGCCTGAAAATACACAATTAATATAAACTTCCATTTCTCATTACTTAGACCACATTATAACCCATTAGACCATTAAAGTATTACATAGACAATTGAAATTACCACCAACAAAACCACATGTCATTACAAAAGTACTAATAAATAGGTTTGCGAGTGAGCAAAAATTCCTTTAGGATGTGGTAATGAGGTAGGTATAGAAAGGGTCATATTTTCCATCTCCTCCATTCCTGAATAGATCTCTCTAAAACCTCATATTCGGTTTCACCCCTAAGTCGTAGTCGACCAATAAGACGAACTAATGCCATAAATTCTTCTACTTGTCGGCGTATAGTGCCATATCGACAAATCAACTTGACGTGATCACGGTTATAAGGGTTGCCGGTTTCAGAACAAAAGTTTTCATAGATTGTTTGCCAATAACTCTGACTGTTATACCACCTTGCCTTCGTTCTTCGCCTCTTTTTGGATAACATAATACATAGTTGCGGCAAATATATAAATGTTCCTCCAAAGTAAAATCAGGATTTTGAACCCCAGGTTGAGCCATAATCTAGTATATTAGAGTAATAGTTTTGTTGGAGATGATTGTTGTAAAAGAAAGGTGCAATTTCTTTTAAAAAAAATTAATGGGTTTGATATGTACTCAACCATTCTCCTTTTTTTCCTTCATAAAGAAGATGTGTAACGGCTCTATTTTGAAAAATGGGTCGTACAAGGTTCCAACGGCTCTATTTTCAAGCCAAAAAGGGCTACAAAAATGAAACCAAAAAAATCAAAAAACAGGTTTACGGTTGGGTTGGGACTCAAAAACCCAACCGTACAACTGTAGAAAAAAAATGACATTATTATGGTTGGGTACGGTCCTTCAGACACAACCGTAAACCTGTCATTTTTCCCTACACTTTTACGGTTGGGTTTTTGAATCAAAACCCAACCGTAAATATTCCTGGACCCTTATTTTTTGTATTTCCTTTCACTCCAAATTGGGGTTTAAAAATCGAATTTTTAAACTTATTCATTCAATGTTACTAGATTTGAAGTAAATAGTGTCATTCAAACAAACAATAACCCAAAAAAACGCAAACACTAGAATACTTTTTATAAGGATCCAGGAACATTTACGGTTGGGTTTTGATTCAAAAAACCAACCGTAAAACTGTCCTTCTTTAAGATTCTGGTTGGTCTACGGTTGGGTTTGGACTTGCGTCCCAACTGTAAATGAACCTGGGTATTGTTTTTTACAACTCTGAGAATTATGATTAAATTAAAGGCATACACTAATGAAATAGAAGAGTAGGCAAAGATCTTATTTTTACATTAAAGGAAGAACTAACGGAAATGAAATACAATAGATCATTAGATGATTACACTTAAACGCTTAAGTATATAGGATGAAATCATGATAGGTATTTTCTTCCAAAAAAACGATAGCAATCATCATGCGTAAACGTTTTGCCATGGTTAATTTCATATATGTCGAGAGCTATGACCCACTGGAAAAAAAAATCAATGGTAAGTTTGTATGTTTGAAAACTATTTTTGATGAAGGACTTATTGATTGACATACTTACTCTTGTCACACCGCCAATGGTGGGATGAGTTTCCTTTAGAGATTTCATTTCCTGTTTCAAGGCTTCCAATCGTTGAAACAACTCCTCAAACCTTCTCCTAATGCCTCTGAACGTCCTACGATTGTGATTTTCGTTTAATCCCACAAAAATCTTTAACAAACGCTTCCACCAAGAATCGAATGTCTGATCCAGGATGGCTTCTTCATCAACGGGTTCGTTACTTTGGGTAATCTACGCCCTATCGTAGACGTGCTTGGTCAGCGTAACCCACGCTCTAACAATTGCAACATCTTCATCGGTATTATATACCATATTTAGTGCTTGAAAGGGACGATGGAGAAAGAGTTGGAAAGTGAAGAATGAGAATGACAATGAGAATGAAAGGGATAGGGAATAATGAGAAAGTGAAAGGGAAATGTTTCCTTTTATAGTTAAAAATAGCCAACGGCTAGTTTTTCAAATAAAAAAAACGTTGGGTTTGTCTACTTTTTGAAAAATAAAAACTGTCAGGTTTACGGTTGAAACTTGTCAATCGAACCCAACCGTAACTATTGGAATTTTGATTCTGGCAGTTTTACAGTTGGCAAATGACATTCTAACCCAACCGTAAAGAATCAACACAAAATAAGTTCAACTACACAGAAGAATTTACGGTTGGGAATTGACAATCGAACCCAACCGTAAATAATCATAAAAAAAAATTGAACTACCCAGGAGAATTTACGGTAAGGAATTAACAATCGAACCCAACCGTAAATAATCATCAACAAAAAAATTGAACTAACCAAGATAATTTACGGTTGGGAATTGACAATCAAACCCAACCGTAAATAATCTTTAAAACAAAATATTTGACATATGAAGAATAATTTACGGTTGGGAATTAGAATCAAACCAACCGTAAGAAGAAAAAAAATCTTTGAGTGCAAAATAGTTTATCCGTAGAATTTCATCTTCAGCTCCTTCCTTCTTATTTACGGTTGGGTATTTAAATAACCCAAACGTAAAATTCAAAAGAAACCAGTTACGGTTGGGTTCAATTCGAACCCAACCATAAGTTCTTGAGAACATATATTTATGGTTGGGTTTTCCAATCGAACCCAACCGTAAATGTTTCTGGAAACCTAATTTTTTTACAACTCGATCAATCAAACAAGAAAATCAATCACTTTAGGGTTCTAAAAATAACATGGATTTTGTTGAATACCTTATATACATCATTTTTTGTGGTTGGAGAAATTCGGTTGAAATGGAGAAGGAGGAGATATGGAGGGAGAGGAAAAGATTTTGAATTGAAATGAAAATTGTAAGAATTTGTTTTGTTTAAGTTTTAATAGATTGAAGGGAAAATTAGACTTTTTCATAGATGGAAGGGTAATATGGACATTTATCATATCCCATAGGATACCCCTTAACGAATTATTTGGCCACCCTGAATCCATGGAAAACCCCTCTATCACATGGGAATCCCCTATGCAAGCTTTCTAGTGTGGAGTGTGAACTAAAAACCCATTGTTGTTTATAGGTCGGGGTTCAGGGATTTTTTACTCTGAAAATCTTATCTCACCTCTTATTTATGCCGATAACTTAAATACATGGGTAATTCGGCATACATATGTAACTATTAGGAATACTAGTAGAGAAGACCGACTATGACTAATTAGTATTCCTAATAGTAATATTACCTCGTATTTATGCTGGTAATCTAAACACAGGGTCATTTTGCACAATAGAGCCTCGTATTTATGTTGATAATCTAAATACATAGGTAATTTCACCTTATTACACTTGTGATCTAAACACTAGTATTCCTCGTAAGACTGACTATGACTGATTACTATTCCTAATAGTAATATCACCACGCATTTATGTTGATAATTTCAATACATAGGTAATTTTGCCTCGTGTTATAAAAAATATCGTTGCTGACATTCTAAACATATGGATAATTTTATTTAATTTATGTTGGTTATTTAGATAAATGGGAAATCTCATCTCTTATTTATATGATAATCTAAATACATGTAATTTTACCTCGTGTTTAAAATTAATGGATACTGATATTCTAAACACATAGATAATTCCGCCTAATAGAGCATGTATCCAATTGGGATGGTAAGATGTTCCGTGTATTGAGCCATTAGGATTGTGTTTTCTTTTTCTTAAGTGGAATGTATTTATATAGAGATAGTTTCTAATAGTTTCAAGTTTCAAGATGTTTAGAAAGTTATAACTATCAACGGGTTGCACATGGTACAGTTTCGTACGCTTTTATGTTAAACCAGAATTGCAACTAAGAGGGACGATTTTAAGGTTCCTGGAACAATGTTAAGCCGTTTCATAATTGGTTTTGTGCAAATCGAAACCGTTGCGATTTGGCACAAAACCGTTAGTAAACCTTAGATACTGGTTAATTATTGTTATGTGAAGATCAAAATGTTAGATTATAAATGTTGCTTTTAAAATTGATCCGAACTTAGGTCGTTGCTTTAATTTTCATGTTCCTTATAGTTAATACTAACTTTAGATGTTATATTGTTTGTTATAGTAAATTGATACTAATAGTTGGTTATGTTTTATTAGTGTTTCCATCCCTTATATGTTATGTATATATTTGATTTAAGCAGTATAATGTTAGATCAAATTTAATATTTTAATAGGCTTAATCTTGTAAATCAAGATTCTTGCAGTCCGTTTTTGGTTATAGATATTATCAGTATTACTTTTTATATATATTTGCTATTATAGTTAGATGCGACTAGTGCTTGCTATCTGTTTATTTCCTTCGTTTTGCTAGTAGCTATTAGTTGCTTCAATCTATTAGCTAGTTATTCTCAGGTAGTCTAGATTGTACTCGAAATCGTATTGGAGCTATTGATTTAGTTTCAGCTAGTTTTTTTGTTATTATAACAATTTTTTTAAATCGTTTGTTGGTCACTTAAACTAAAAAGCTTAAA
The DNA here is from genome assembly GCA_023531435.1 of Papaver californicum. NCBI lineage: Eukaryota > Viridiplantae > Streptophyta > Magnoliopsida > Ranunculales > Papaveraceae > Papaver > Papaver californicum. The sequence continues at coordinate 867,605 of JAJJMC010024384.1, forward strand.
TTATACTCAGGAAACTAGTAACAACTAGTGTAGTGATTAACAACTAGCCTTTTTGTACAATGGTTCACTTGTGATAAAGATATTTGTATTTGGCCTTCTTCTTTCCTTGTATTTTCGTTTCTATAATAGTCTTTTTTTAGTTAAATATATTACTGAAATGCCAGTATTTATTTTAATCTACATGTGTAGTTCTTCCTTTCATGAAAGAATGACATCTCATGTTAAACAACATGATGTTGAAATCATTGTTGCCAATGTTATGTCCTGGTTAGATTTTATAAATCGAGGATCAACTACTTGTAATTCTTCGGAGATACTTTTCTCATCTTATAATTAAGTTCTTGATTGCAGAAAAGACTAAACCTTCATTCTCAATCGCCAATATAATGTATTTTTTTATCTTGTATAAGCCATTGTGACACTTCTATTAATATTTTTATTGATAGGATGGTTCAAGACCATATACTAATATCTTTATCACAAGTGAAGACGGTCAACTTCCAAAACTTGCTTCTGGCGACAAACATATTGCTAGCATCAGAAGACAGCTCATTGGGTATCGATGAAGACGAAGAATTTCTATGATCTTGAAGAATTATGAATATAATTTTATCTTTTTAGGTAGTTTAAATTTTGTCATGGTTTGTTGACCAATCGCGTTGTAGTATTTTTCCTTTATCAAAGTTTTACCACGATGAATTTTCCTTGGAAAGGTTATAATGAGGTAAGATATGCATGTCTAATCCTTTTCCAAGTTTTTACATTTACACCTTATGTTTTTTCTTTTGAGGTTGGTGTTTTGGGCGCATATCGGAGGCATATCCCATTCTAGTGCAACATCTAATGAGCTAGTCTGCATTACCTAGTTGATTTTCTTAAAATAAGTCGATTAATTTTGCAGAAAAAAAATAAAAGTATTGGACAATCCAAATTTTAATATAAAACACAAAAAAAACAAAGATGATATATCACAATATAAAAAGAAAATTTAACATTTATTCTAGTTTATGGTCAAACATATTATGAAAATGACAAAAAATATAACTTAGACAAAACATTTATCATATTAATTATATAATTAAATAGAAATACCCATTGATTATGTATTAAAAAAAGAATCATCTAAACAGTTTAAACTAACAGTTTTCGGTTTGGTTTTAGAGTTTACCAAAATTAAACAAAAAACAACGGTTTCTACAAAACTAAAACCATCTGAAGCCATTAGATAAACGGCTCGGTTTTACTTAGACGATCTGGATCAGTTGATTTTCAATCTGGTTTGGATTTTTTTGTTCATCCCTAACTATCATGTTCCTTTCAAATCAATGGTAAACTGAATTAGTACTTAGTTAGGATTTCCCTTTGATGTCCTCTACAATGGACTTATGAGGAAAACATGAGGACATTGTTCATATATATAAATGGTATATAAATGATCTTCTACGGGTGGTGAAGAGCACATACCTATCCGTGTTACGAAATGGATCATTTTTTGGGAACAAAGATAAACGATGACTCATTTGTATTTACCAGTGTCAATAGATTAATTCAACAATCTTTTATAATAAAATAATTATTATGTTTACTACATAATATAAATGGAATAAGGCTTAAATGAACCTATAAATAATAAATAAATAAAAATATTATAAATATTTTCTTTTGAATTTATCCTTTTTGTATAATACTATAAACATATTTTATCTCTTTTTTTCCATTTTTTATATACAAATACAATTAAAAGTGACCAATGATTATCGTGACTACAAAAAAGTAATTTGAAATATAATTATATTTAAATCCCTACGATGATAGTGTATTTACGTTATATGGCACCAGATTATATTACCCCACTTTTGCCCCTATTTTTCTATACTCCAACAAAATGATTATAGAAACATAAAAAATCAATTTACAAAATAACTATAGTTTTATTGTCAATTTTTCATCTCCACGCACGTGCTCACCGTTTGAGTGAATGTATAAATTTTTTACAATTTAGGAATATGAAGCTTAGTTCACATTCTCTTAATTAATTCTTGGATTATATTCAAATATAGGCCTGATTTTTACCGCGATAAATAAATCTAGGCCCATTTTTTTTTTCCATTTAGGCCTCCATACTTCGGTTCAAGAATATTAACTCAATCAATTTCTCTTGGGTTTTGTTCAATTTTCGTTGATCGAGATGAGATAATGAAAAATAAATTACTCTTATGCCCTTAAGTATATGCCACACATTTACTTATAGGGTGTTTGGTTCAAGTTATTGGATTCCTAGAATTGGATTACAGGGTAATCCAATTCCTAGAATTGAATCAAATTTTATTGTTTGGTTGACATAATTCAATTACATGGTAATTGATATGTCTCAAATCACTTTAATACCCTTTTTCCTCTTTGAGGAAATTATAATACATAAAAACATGTCAATTTCAAAATTTTAAATTTTATTGGATAGGAATCCAATAACTTGAACCAAACGCCCTATTATAGTTGTGTAACTTTAATGTGACACATGTAAGGTTAATGATAGTCGATATGATGTTTTACATCTCGGAAAAAATCCAACGGTCTACATATGATGGATTTTAAATATGCCACTTGTTGGAAAACCAATTAATCGATCATCTAGCAATGTTTATCTCTAAACAAACCAATGGTCCAAAATATACCCCTTTATAAACACTAACATCTTACAAAAACTACACCATCTAATTCTTCTTCGGAAGGCACCAGGTCGATTTTTTTTATTTGGTATTTTATGTTTAAATTATGATTGTAACTCGATACATTAGTAACTTTGAGATGCTAATTGAAGTTATTCAAGTTTAGGTTAACCCACCTCCTTCAGGTAAGTTGTTTTTTTTTTTGCTGATGTAAATAAAAGTATAGTGATGATGATGAGTTTTGGTTTTGAGATGCAGAATGGAAGATGATGAAATTAACAAAGATGAAGATTTAAATCTATATGTTGTTCATGGTAAGAGCGTGCTTAATTAGTGTCATGAACTATTACAATTTTAATTGAATACATGGTGGTGGTATAATTAGTTTCAGTATATCAACTAGGGTTTCGAGAAGAAGATAAATGAACTATTAGATAGGTAATGAATAATTGGGTTCTGATTCCGGAGGGTAAAAAAGAGTTTGCTGCTACAAGAGTTGTAATTGTGAATTTTTTTTCGATTAGTTTTTCAGGAATTTCAAGTGGGTTTGTTTGAAACTCGCGTTTCATTTGCTTCTCTTCAATGGAAATTTTATTTTCCCAGAATGTATCCTAATTTTTGGCCTAATTCTTCTTCTGATGATTGATTCAACCTCTGATCAAAAAGATATACCTTGGTTATATTTCATCTCTTCAACAAGTTTAGTAATGAGCATAACGGCCCTATTGTTCCGATGGAGAGAAGAACCTATGATTAGCTTTTCGGGAAATTTCAAGTTTCAGTGAGGAATATAAAAGAACAAATTTGTTGTCTTGGAGTCTTGGGTTTATTTTACATGATGACATTACTAATTTCACCATCTTTAGGGCGATTTGGAAATATAATTTTTTTGTGATGTTCTTATAACTCTTTATCAAATTCTTATTTCATGGATACTTAATTTGATTTCCTTTATGCTAACAAAGGATGGGGTCGACTTAAAAGAAAACTTTCTATTTGGGTCGACTTAATGGGGCATGTGAGTTGTACAAACATTGAGTTTAAAATGTTTGTTTTGTTGTGATTACAGAGCTTATGTTATTTTGGTTATTATCGTTGTTGATGAGTCATTTTACAATTTGGATGTCAAATATTTGCTAAAAGTCTTTTGCTTTGATTAGTATATTTTTCCTATGTACAAAAGAAGGGTACACCATGTATGCTTTGGAATTTTGTTTTTTCTTTATCGTATATAAACATTCAGACCAATAATCTTTTTCTCTTCAAATTTTTTATTTTTTACTAGCAAAAGATGTGATGTTTAGTGTTTATCCCGTCGTCATCTTTCGAGTTGTTGATCAAAGTCATTTCCATGTTTTCTAGGTTGTGTTTATTTTGTTAAACTGTTTTTTTAAGGTTGTTAAGGTTAACTATGGATTTGAAGAAGAATAGGTACCCTAATTTGACTTTTGAAATATTGAGAGGCTGCTAAGAAATCCAGTATTAAGGGTTTCCGAAGATAGATAGATCAACTATTCGACCATAGAAACTGCTAACTAAGTAGCATACCCGCCTTCCGCTAAATTTCTATGAGATCGGTGAGCGTACACACTTTTTTTTCCGTCGGGACGAAGCACAAGCATATCCTATGCTATGGCTCTCCCTTCGTTTGCATATTAGTGTTCGGTAGTGATAGTGGTGGGGGCCATTCTGAGGTACCACGTGTCAAATAGATGGTGACGCGTACCGATGGTGATGTGTACAAAGACCAAACTGGGTTAACTAGAAAAATCAATGATTTGAAATACTATAACGTCTTTTTAGCTGGGAAGATGTGGGCAAATGGAAAATAACTTCTAATAACTTTTCTTTAGCCGTTTAAAAAACGGGCCTATATTTGTAAAGTTAAAAAAAATGCCTATATATTTAATTGGCTCTTAATTCTTTTGTGCGAGTGGAGTAATCGTCCATTTCTATAAATTTAATAGTGGATTCCAAGAAAAATTACATTGCAGAGCATATTTTAGGTCATGATATAGATAGGCACAAGATATTTTTTGCCCTAACAAAGTATATTTTGGATCACCAATCTTTTTTGGTTGTTTGGTAAATGTTATGGTCACTAAGAAAATTTTGGCGGATATAACAATTTTTCATTTATTTTTGTTTTTGTTTTTAAAAGGTGGGTTTATATTTTAAAAAATAAAGCCTTAGGATTATAGTGGCAGATTATAGACCGCAGTGAAGATTTTGCTCACAACTAATAATTTGGGTCATGAATCATATTTTACTTAAAATTATAAATCATGTGGTACAATTAGGGTCGTGGCAGTATATTTAGGTCATAATGACATATTTTGGATCACATCGAAGATATTCGGGTTGTCAGAAAAATTTTGGGCTAAAATAGAGATTTTAAGTCAATAAGCAAATTTTGAATCACAACGTAAATTTGGCTAACTCGTCCCGATGAGATCTCGACTGTCTCGATGAGTTTCTCGGCTAGACTCGTCTCGTCGAGATTTAGAGATTCATCTAGGCCAAGGACATCGACTGTGAATCTCGACGGAGATTGACTACATTAATCACAAGGCAAATTTTGCATTGCAATAACAACTATATATTGAGTTACAATGCAAATTTTGGACCAGAAGATAATTATTAGATCAGACGATAAATTTTAGATCGAGAGAAAGATTTTGAGTCACTTACCAAACTTTGGCCTTGAGTAGATTTTAGAATATTCAATCATTTTTGGCATAATTTGGGTCACAAAATAGGTTTACATCAAGGTAACAAATTTGATTTCTAAGATTCTTTTGTCCATCCTTATCATGTATTATGCATTTGACCACCTTGGAAAATTTCACACATTCAGGTTACATGGAAATCTAGGAAGACTTCAAAATATTTTGAATGTGGATAAACTCATTTAACTGTTTGTCTTTAAAACATAAAATATTACCTAAGCATAAGATAAAAAAAAAAAAAAAAAACGCACGTTAACTGACTTTTAATGAGAGTAAACTTTGAGTACACTGAAAAACATTCACAAAAAGACACGTTTTAGATATGCAAAATCTATACCGTGATTCAAATTTCATGTACCAAAATCTACTGCATGACTCATAATTTGTATTTTATCCAAAATCTATTTTCTTGATGCAATGTCTACCTATGACCAAAAATATGTATCTTGAATTAAAAGCCCTCTCCTGGTTTAAGAGCGTCCACAGTCATGAACTGACCAAATACTAAAACCAAAAAGTAAATACCAAATTTTTTGGTTATAGTCCATGTGAAACGCGGCGGTGGAAGACTAAAATTTGGTCAAGCGTAAGCAGAATTGACGCTTGACCTTGAGTGCATGTGTAAGGAGACGTATGTTGGTGGGACGCATGCGTAGTGAAACGTTTGGTTTGGATGGACGCTAGATCAGCGTTCAATGAGGGACGCAGTCCTGAACAAACGTTTGATGATAGACGTACGCATAAGAGTACGCCCAAATGACAGGCATGCGTGTAGAGAAACGCATGGTGGGGCGTACTCTGATGCATACGCCTGATATTGCTGAGTTGATTAATGAGGTTGAAAGTGGGGCGTACTCTTATATCAACTCTCGATGAATTATTTTTTTGTATTAATTGAGGTTAAAAGTGGTTGTTGTTGTTGATTTAAGAAATTTGGCTGGATAGAGTAAGTGGAGGAGTATGTATGGCGATTTCAGCGAAGGGTATGTCAATAAATGGGATTGAAGATAAAAGATATTGGAATTGGATTCCTACTGAAGAATCAAGGTTATTTTTAATAAATTTTGATGTAGTTTTGAGAGTGCTTTGTGTTCAATTTTACACACAGACCCTCATGAATACCACCGGTTGTAGAGAAGCGCTCATGAATACCACGTTTACGTATACGCGTCCACACAGGCGTAGATTTTACAAACACCTAAGATATGCGTTCACTTCAATCAACGGTTTAAGCCAGGCGTACTTTCAATTGAACGTTTAGTGGGGCGACCTCCTACATATACGCCCACTATAAGCGTTAGTTTAGTTTACGCATGAAGCGTAAGCCTGTGTTTACCCCTACTCTCGTACGAATGTTTTAACGCCTACTCTGAAACGTTCACCAAACTTGCGCTCCAACAAATTTGGGTTTGGTCCGGATTTTAGACCAAATTTAGTCTCAAACCCTAGAAAAACTCGATTATAACCAAATATAGTCATCCCACTGTGATTGGTTTTGGGTCGATCAAAGAGCAAATTTGGCTTTGGTCCGTATTTTACTCCCGTGACTGTGGACGCCCTAAAGTTATCATATCACTCAAATATGTTTAATGATCCCCAAGAATATCAAAATTGATAATAGCCCTCTTGGACCCTTGTTCATGCAACTAGGAAGGTGTTTGATTACTACCCAATAAGTAGTTTTTCAACTTATTAAGATAAAAATGGAAAGTTAATTTGAAAAGGATTTAAGTAAATAAACTTTACCTTGACTTTCAAAACCACTTCTATTTCTGAAGACATGCTTGGTAACACAATTTCAGAATAATTTTTAGAAGCAAAAAGTCTATTTATTGTGAAGTAATTTATTTTTTATTTATGGAATTGATATCTACTTTTCGTGGATGTGGGATTACTTATCAAAAGCAAGAAGTTGTTTTACCAATCCATACTGGATCCTGACTTTTTTCTTTCAAAAGTTAAATAAAAACTTTTTAAATAAAAGGATATGGAATGAGAACACTCATTCAAAGTAAAAAAGTTTAATCAAAAATTATCAAATTAGGTGTTAATATGGATAATGGAGAGATCCACTTTCACCCAAACTCTTTGGAACAATCATTTACACGAAGGATCGTGTCACAGTGGAGACTAAGAGGCACATGATCTGGCGCTTGGAGGAAAAATCACTTGAAGAGGCACATGATCAACTGCTTAAGGATAAAAACAAAAAAAAAATGCTAAAATGAAAAAGTGATAGTAACTCTTTTCTTGGAACGGAAGGAGTATTAAAATAACTAAATAAGGTTTGGAGAGGAAAATGATCAGCTGCTTGAGTGATTTTTTCTCGTTCAAGCGGATGATCATGTGCCTCTTTAAGTGATTTTTCCTCCAAACGGATGATCATGTGCCTCTTAGTGTCTTATGTTTGCTTCCCCACGTTCAAAAACCATTCCCTCACCTAGTCACTCACTGGATTTGAAAGTAAATTAGTGTTTTTAACCTTTATTCTATCGCGGTTGCCAAGCACCTATAAATATTATCTTAGTAAGGAGAGGAGTTACTAGTGGGGAATTTATTGTCAAGTTCATTGTCAAAACGAAAATAAGGCACCTACAAATTATTTTATTTTGAAGCATAGTAAGGCACCTGCGTAGTTAGTTGACATTTAAGTGTATTGAGTGTGTGAAGCAAAAAAATATTTTGATGCAAAATGAACTTTTATAGATTGATTGATGGATGGATGGATGAACAAGGTCTATAAAAATCGAAATATTTCGATTGTAGTGTTATGAATCGGATCAAAATCGATGGTTCCAAAAACCGACTTAATTAAAAAATAATAATCAGACAAAACTCCCATCCCTAGTGTATGATTCTTCTACAAAGTTAGACAATATCGTAAGCAAGAAAACTTGTTGAGTTGCTTTATCAAGTTAAACAACACAAATTCATACTTCATTTTCACACGCTATCTACCCCAAACTAGCAGTGTCCATCTTCCTACCCCAAAACCAACAGTCTACATCTTCCTAGCGGTGCCTCTTCCTACTTCCTAGACTCCACACAAATTACGGAGATAAATAAAGAAAGGATTATGCAATATAAACAACATCCACATTATATTCGATTTTCTACTTGTTTTTATTTTTTATTTATCAATACTTTTTCCAAGTTAATTAAGATGCAAACAAATTTCAACGGTAGTACTAAGTCCGCGAAAACAAATACATTACGATGGCTATTATACTATGTCAGATATCTATCACATTTAAATTAGTTGTAATGATAAAAAATGGTCAAGTAGTTATTTTTTGTATGGGAGAAGAAAAATGCCGTATATTCAACATTCGTGAAACTCTATTTTAAGGTAGACAAATTCCAAGGAATGGAGCCTTTTTCAAGACTGAGAGGAAGACTCTTTCAAGAGTGTCTCAATCTTGAAAACTAGTCAAAGAAGATTCATCTTTCTTTTTCTTTCTTGAATGCACTAATTACCTGTTTAATTAATATAATTTGGAATATTCTATCTTAATTACGTGCCTAAATAATTGAGGTATATTTGGATCCATACAATAGTGGACATTGGACACTGGACACCATTTTTACCTATGACACCATTGAGAAAAATAACCTAATTGACTTGTCGGATTGAGTTCCCTGGAGCTAGATTTAAGAGATTACTTGTAAAGTTGTTCTACTTCTTGTTCTATCCATTCTTCAAAAGATATTTTTTAGAAGATACTTGTATGGATAGAAATTGAACCTTGGAAGATACATGCGTATTTTGGTGTACGCATGTGCACGCCCTTATATAAAACCTCAATCATCCTTGAGCAAAAATGTTGTTCGGGTGAATATGAATTCCTAAAAAAATAAAAGGTTATAAATATAGTCACAAACTCGCAGTTACACACATGCAAATGGACTGGTGCTTTTTCTATTATTTTTTATTTTTTAATAGAAATTCTAGGATCATGTCACAATTCTAAACGCTCTGCATCTAGTGTAATTTTGGGATATATTAATCTAGGTCTATAGAAATTGGGGGTGTGCAAATGAATTTATTGGAACGGGTTTCAAATTTGGGTCGTTATTATCAACAACCACTACCTTCCTGCCCAAAGACATCTCGTAAACTTTCCTAAACATATGATACATCCACTGATTGTTATATTTTTTTTCCTTTCCACAAAGTAAACAAAATGATCCGAATAGAGTCATAGACTGCTGCACACTTTTAATAAGAAGGGTGATTTAGGGGCTCCTTGATTTGTAGAAGGGCTCCAATGTGAGGTAGGGTGACCCAAAAATGCGTTAAGTCCTAGGGGCTCCAATCTCATATGTTAAATATCCATATTACCCTTCTATCAATTAAAAAGTCTAATTTGCCCTTCAATCAATTAAAACCTAAACCTAAACAAAACCTTTCCAAACTCTCATATCTTAACTTCTCCATCAGTCTCCCAACCGTAAACCCAATTTCTCCATCGAAATTCATCGTCGATTCAAAAAATTCTTCGTCGATTAAACTCCAAAAATCGTGATGAAGAATCATTCTAAAGGTGTTGAAGGTAGTAGTGATGCCAACCAAAATCAAACTTTTCAAACTAATCAAGAGATTGAAGAACAAATCGGTGGTGACAATCAAAATCAAACTCCGAACAAATAATGGTGTATCTAAGGTATTGAACAAAACCCATGTTATTTTTAGAACCCAAAAGTGATTGATTGGCATGTTTGATTGATGTTTTTGTTAACAAAAATTGGTTACAGAAGAATTTACGGTTGGGTTCGATTGGAAAACCCAACCGTAAAACAATGGGTAGGAGATGAAGATAAAATTTTACGGTTGGGTTCGATTTGAACCCAACCGTAAAAAAAATTGCGCAATTTTTTTTTGAATTTTACGGTTGGGTTTTTCTCAAAACCCAACCGTAAACAAATTTGCACCAATTTTTAAACTTGAATTTTACGGTTGGGTTTGATTCATTTTTCCAACCGTAAATATTTCTGTGTATTTAAATTTTTTTTGTTGTGGATTATTTACGATTGGGTTCGATTGGAAAACCCAACCATAAATGCTTCTGCTTAGTTAAATTTTTTGGTGAGGATTATTTACGGTTGGGTTGGAGTGTCAATTCCCAATCGTAAATTATCATGTGTAGGTGATGTTTATTATTTACGGTTGGGTTCTATATGTGAAACCCAATCGTAAAAAGTTCTGAATTTTCAAATTGAAGTTGTTTGAGTTGAATTGCCGGAAATTATCTAACTTGTATTGCTTGTATGTTGTAGGAAACATAAGAAGAATAGGGGTAATAATTTAACACCTATTTCTCACACTTCAACCCCTCGCCACAGAGTTCATTTAGGGGTAGATAATAGAGGCTTGAGAAACAGCCATAAAACGACTTTTGAGGTAGGGGGTGATAGTTCTCCTCAACTTGCACAAGAGGAATATAATGTTTTCCAAGACTTGGAAGATCTACCTGTGTTCAGTGGAGGTGCTATTGTGATTAAAGAACCACCACAAGAGAAAAATATGAGGAAGAAGAGAGGGACAGAGAGCAATTTGTCCCTCAATGCAAAGGTAAAGAAATTGTTGTTGGTTCTACTGAACCAAGACTGAAGGAAAAAAAGCCAAAAAAGCAACCAGAAACGAAAGGGAAGCATATTCCCAAAGGAAAAGAAGTGTTGTGGCCTAAGAAGAGGAATGGGATACCTTGGGGTGAGGCCCCAGACAGGTCTGCTATATTATTTGGTTATCCCCATTCATGGGCTGCCAAAGTTGCTGAGACGAGGGTATTAATCTAAAAACTTCTCTTGTTTTGTTAAATTTCCGTTTGTTTAACTTCAAGTTAAAAAAAATTGTTTTTATTCTTTGTAGGATCATACACAGGCGATCAAGAAATTGGTTCGTCAAAGGGCTCAACATTGGCCCTTAGCTGAAGAATGTATGGCCGTCCAAGTTCTTGTAAATGGTACCGGGTTAGCTCCCGGAATTACCAATTCGATGTTGGAGTATGACAGTGTCACCTGCACATCATTCAGGGAACGTTATTGGCCTGAAACCGATACGTTTCATCTCCCATTCGGCGAGATGACAATAACGACGGATGATGCCCAGTCAATTCTTGGCTTAACAGTTGAAGGTAAATCTGTGTATGAAGATTTTGACAACAACATGTCATGGAGTGATCTTTGTGTCCTTGTCAAAGATACACTTGGATGGGAAAAGAGAGAAGTCGAATCAGAGTTTAAATTGGCTTGTGGAGATAAACCGGGGGCAACAACGAAGAAAGGTCTAGGTATGACCAAGAAGATCTTGTTGCGTAGTCTTAGGGAGAAGAGTTTGGAGGAATCCGGCAGTTGGAAAAGGATGGGGTCGTCATAGATGAAACTAGAGCTATGCAAACAGCCAGAGCGTATCTCCTATATATGCTCGGCACCAACTTCTTTGCTGACAACTCAGGAAACAGGGTCAACGCTCACTTTCTACAGTGGTTGACGGATCATCTCCAGAAGACGCATGAGTACTCATGGGGAACCGCCAGCCTGGCTTACCTACTTTCCAACCTTAGAAAAGCTTCGAGGGTTAGGGGAACTGAGATTGTTGGGAATACTGGTCTTCTTCAGGTAATTTATTGTTGGAATTTCAATGTTCAAATTCAGATTTTTTTTTGCGCATTATCTATATTAATATTTATTATCTTCATAGGCATGGGTCTATGATCACTTTCCGAGCCTGGCTCCTAAAACGAAGTCGAGCGGTGATGGTACTGGACCTACATGAAAGAAATTCATCTTCACCGGTACTCAGGCAAGGCATAAAGAAGTGCAGATAGCAAAGATGAGAAGTGAAATTGATGCTTTCACCGTTGAAGATGTTGTTTTTGATCCTTATGTGAAGATTAACATAGATGATGATGGAGATGTTGAAGATTTACGTCAATTCTCGGACGTGGCAGGCTACAACGGGCCTTTGTACCATCCGTTTGGGTTCGTGATGTGCAACCCCCGTCGAACTCTCCGCCAATGTGGCTATGTCCAAACCAAGGTAATACACGAAGCCTTTAAATTGTGTGTGAATGGCTCGATGATCGAAGGACCAAGCATCCTGCTCAAATACAACCCAACACTATCAACCGCTATCAACCGGATTACCAAATCCAAATGCAGGAGGTCATTTCATCTTCGGGCACAAAAGAGGCTGCAAAAGATTACTTGGATTGGTATCGTCATTTTGGTCATCCAAATGTCATTAACATTGATCCAGAAACTATGAAAATACTTCAAAGGGGTGAAGGAAACAACACAGAAGATGGTTTTTGGAAGAAAGCATATTTCAATTTGGTACGTAAATTACTTTTGTTATTAATGTTTTTAAGATTTATTACTAAAGACTCAACCAACTTTTATTTTCATATGTGAATAGAAAAATAAGGTGAAAAAGAAAGCACTTGCATTGGCAGAGTCTATCACTCCATGCCTAAGTAGAGTTGGTGTGACGACGTCTGACCAATTGAAGAACCTGCAAGCCAAAATTGTGAAGCTTCATGAAGCATACGAAGATGAGACGGCAATAAATTGAAAGAGAAGTAGATCCGGTACAAGAGATGCGACTACTAGCCGAAGAGAACCGCAACCTAGTGATGAAGAGACACATGATGAAGCCGAGGATGTGCAACGTGGTGCTCGTACTCGTGGCGGTCGTGCTGGTGCTCGTACTCGTGGCGGTGGTGCTGCTCCTCGTACTCGTTGTTCTAAGAGCAAAAAAAGAGCTCGTCAAACTCATCGACCTACCCCTCTCTCCTTCTCCCTAACTCTATGTTTACAATTGCGTCAAACTAAGGTTTTTTTTATTTTGTGGGTGAATTATAACTTTAATCTGAATGTATGAAAAAGATTTTATCTTTAAATTTGTCTAACTCATGTTTATTTTACAAAGATTTGAAGTTGGCAACCAAGCATAGGAAAAAAAAAATCAGGTTTACGGTTGGGTTTTGGCTGCAAACCTAACCGTAAACCTGACAAATTTTTCATGCCAGACTTACGGTTGGGTTTTCAGCCAAAACCCAACCGTAAATATGAAAGGATGTTTTACGGTTGGGTTTTCAGCCAAAACCCAACCGTAAATTCTCCCGGATCATTCAAAATTGGATTCTAGTACTTGTGTTGTTTTTGGTTTTTCTTTGTTGAATGACCCAATTTACCTTCAATCTAGTTAAAATGATTGAATAAGTTTAAAATTTTGATTTTTAAACCCAAATTTGACCTTAAACTCAATGCTCCAAAAGATGTTTTACGGTTGGGTTGGGAAGCATAAACCCAACCGTAAATTTTGGATGAAATTGTTAACTAAAATTGGTTTTTACGGTTGGGTTTTTGGGAAATACCAACCATAAATAATCTCGGATAATTTTTTTTTTTAGATTATTTACGGTTGGGTCCGATGCTAAAACCCAACCGTAAAACTGTTACGATTTGGTGTTCATCCATTGTTCTTTTGTTTACGGTTGGGTTCGACATGAAAACCCAACCGTAAAATTCTCTGAATCAAAAATAAATCATCTTTTTGTCCGTAATTGCATCCAATTTGAGCCATTAAAAGACCAAGAGTTTAAGTTAGATGTATCCCACTTATGCTCTGGTTGATTGAATCAAAATCTAGGGTTTTTAAGAAAACCCTACAAAAATTATCTTACATTTCTTCTAATTTTTCTTCCACCAAACCAAAAAGAAAAAATTTTGAATTGATTTGATTAAGTTTAAGATTATTTTCGATTAATCATGATTAGCTTAATCTATTAGCTAATTAGTTTTACTAACTAATCAGGGGTATTTTAGCCATTATAAAAATATGATGGATAAGGGATTTTTGAATTTTATTTCAAATGTCTCTATTTCGTCTTATTATGGGATCCCCTCTACAAATGTGGGAGCCCCTAAATCACCCTTCTTTAATAATACTCAAGTAAATGAATTTGATATAAAAAAAAAACAAAACAAATTGAAATCCAGTTTGATATTATTATACTATAAAGATTTGAATAACAATACTGTTGGAGTGTCCAAGACTCCAAGACAAAGAAAAACACAAATCATAAATTATTTTAATATTTTATTACATTTAGTGATTTTAAGCTGGGACAGTGAAAACAACCAAATCTTGGTGCTAGAGACCATTTTTTGTAAACAGTAGGTCAAAATAAGTACGTCGGCTTCTGTGGATGTTGGCTTTGGAAGTCTGGTAGGATATGAAGAGCTTAAGAGGTCAAGTACTACGACTTAGTACTATGTATCAGCAATTGATTTCCAGTACGAAATTAGATCTTCCAATTCGTCAGCTACAACATTATAGCAAAACAAGAATTGTTCCTGATAAACAAAAAGGAAGTCGGAGAGCAATTTAACCAAGGTGCATGTGCATTGATAAATATGTCTACTTTGTCCATAAGAAACTCGGAATGTTTCAAAACCTGCCTTCATCCTAACTTCTAATGATTAACCACTGACCTGGTCCTATCGCACCGACCAGAATAAGAAAACAACCAATTGTATCAACGGCTGATTGTGTCGTTCTCAAATATTAAGTTTTGGATTGAAAGAGAATAAGAGGGTATCACTGTTTCCACCATTTCCATACGCTGAGATCTTAAAATACTGACAGTGTGAACAAGAACCAAGGCAGTCATTTTTTCCACAATGACTCTCTGTACAATATTAAGAATTGTACAAAATTTACCTTTTCTCCCGATACCTGCATCGGGAAAAAAGGACGAAAACTATCAGAAATACATACTGATCTGTGGTTAAACGATCTAGCTGTACATGTTCAAAAATGTAAAAGTTGATCCACATGAAGAGAAATACCTGCACTGCACAATTATAGAGTCTAGATCATGGGATATATTTTTTTTTGATCGGACGAAGGGAAGATTCATTGAAACGAGGAGGTACTTAAGGGGGGTACCTCAACCCAATGAATACAAAAGGCACAAGAGAACACCGAAAAGAAAATTAAGGGAGTCCCAAAGAGCAATAACCAAATTTTCGGTTAAGCCTAACATTTTAGTTTTGGAATTGGCCCAAAAGAAAGCTTGAAGTTTAATATTTCTAATGATACCTTCCAAGCTTTTTCTTTTGCCTTCGAAGACTCTTGCATTACTCTCCTTCCATATGCACCACCAAATAGCAACCGGAATATTGTTCCAAATACGGCTTAGACGGTCATCTCCCCAATTGAAACTCCAAGATTTAACATTAAAAGAGACATTGGAAGTATGGGTCCAATTACTTCTTATACCTTCTTTGAAGTAGTCCCAAATCCTACGTATCCTCCAACAATCATAGAAAAGATGCTCGCTAGTTTCATCGGTTTCATCAAAAAAACAACAAAGATTAGAAGCCTCTATACCCCTTCTTAGAAGCTTGTGTTTAGTCATCACCCTATCATGAGAGAGAATCCAAAGGAAGAAGTTGATTTTTCAAGGGTAATTGTGACTCCAAACTACATCGATAATAAAAATTGGTGGCTCATGTTCCTCCTCAATCATTATGCCGTCTTTAACCGTGTAAAGACCATTGTCGTTTCCATCCCAAATCCTATTATCCGGGACACCTTCTTGAAAATGGAAAGAAGAAAGAAGATTGAGAATTCTTGAGACTTCATTTGAGATGGATTGAGAGTATCTTTGTCTAGTCATAAACTTCCACCTTATACCATGGTCTTCGATTACGAACATACGGGCGACCACAAACTCCTTGGTTCTTGATACTTCGTAAGCCGAAGGAAACAATTCACATAATTTTATTTCCCCGAGCAAAACATCTTCCCAAAATCTTGTTTCCTTTCCCGCACCGACCTTGAATTTGATATGCTTATTGAAGTCCGCTAACTCTTTGTAGATGCTAAACCAAAGGCTACCGCCTTTTGAACCTTTGGGTTGAAGAGTTTCCCAACCGGAAGAAGTTACTCCAAATTTTTCTACTATTATCTTCCTCCACAACGCATCCTTCTCTAAGCCAAAACGCCACCACCATTTCTTTAGCAAAGCCGAATTCACAAGTTTAGTTCTTCTAATGCCAAGCCCTCCTTTTTCCTTCGAAGTAGAAACCAACTTCCACCCAATATTGTGAATTCTTTTAGTATTTTGGTCTTCATCCCATAACAAATTCCTCACAGCTTTATCAATTTTCTTAGATATGGCACAAGGAGCTAGAAAAAGAGAAAGATAATAGATAGGGAGGCTTGCAAGAATGCTTTTGACAAGAGTTAACTTACCGCCTTTTGATATTTTTTTTCCATTCCAAGAAGAGATCCTTTTTGCGCAAATATCAAGAGTTTTTTCCCATTTTTGAGACCCTCCAACTTTGCCACCCAAAGGAAGACCAAGGTAAATACTCGGAAAACTTTTAAATTTGCATCCCAACATGTTTGCATAATATTCCATACCTTCTTCTACCGCGAGTCCATATAAACTACTCTTAGTGAAATTGATCTTCAAACCCGAAGTTAACTCAAAGCAAAGAAGAAGGTAACGAAGATTAGCAACTTGCTCCTCCTTCGCATCGAGAAAGACAATGGTATCATCGACAAATTGCAAATGATTTATTTTAGTTCCTCCTTCCTTTACCGAAAACCCCGAGATTTGATCAAGATCTTGCGCCTTACTCAACATACAACTTAAAACTTCACCCACCATTAAGAAGAGAAAGGGAGAGAGAGAGGGTCTCCTTGGCGAAGACCTTTTTCACTTCCAAAAAAACCATATGAAGATCCATTGACAAGAACCGAAAACTTAGAGAAAAATAAATAATTTCTAATCCACCCTCTCCACACACCACCAAACCCCATTTTGAATAATACTTCATTTAAGAACTTCCAATTTACGTTATCAAAGGCTTTTTCGAAATCGAGCTTGCACACCAATCCCGGTATTTTTTGACGGATTCTAGAATCAACACATTCATTAGCAATCAACACTCCATCAAGAATTTCTCTACCTTTTATGAAGCTAGATTGAAAAGGAGAAATAAGAGCGGGAAGAAAAACCTTTAAACGATCCGCCAAACACTTAGAAATAATTTTGTACACACTCCCAACAAGGCTAATAGGACGGAAGTCTTTAACTTCCTCGACGTTCATCTTTTTTGGAATAAGAACAATGAAGTTGTTTTTTAAGGATGAGTGAAGAATATTGTGATCATGGAATTCCTTCAAAACCTTCATCAAATCTTCTTTAATGAAATCCCAACAAACGATATAAAACTTAATAGGAAAACCATCCGGACCCGGTGCACGATCGATTCCCAAGTTAGAAATAGCATTTTTCACTTCCTCTTCGCTAAAGGGTCTCTCCAACCAATCACTAGCTCTCTCATCAATCATCTTTAGGCGCATATTTTTGATTCTTGGACGAGAGTTTGAAGACTCCTTAAACGCAAGATCAAAATAATTTGCAATGCCCAACTTAACTTCTTCCTTGTTTCCGGTCCATCGACCATTAATACGGAAGTTGTAGATGTTATTTGAAGCTCTATGACCCTTCACAATACAATGAAAATAGCTAGTGTTGCGATCTCCATATTTAAGGTATCTAATTCTAGACTTTTGCCTCATCATTATGCTTTGACGCCTATGGGCCAACTCAAAATCCGCCTTAGCCGACACTAGCGAGTCTTCTTCATCAACGGTGAGACCCCTCCCATCTTCTAGATCATCCAATTCTTTCAACTTGGAGAGAGCCGTATCAAAAGCTTTATCAATGCATCCATAGTCATCTTTGTTCCAAGCCTTCAAAAACCCCTTCAAAGCATTGAGCTTCTTAATAAAACAATCGCCGGCTGTACCTACAAAAAAAAAAGACTCCCACCAAACTTTCATTTGGGGGATTATGTTAGTGTCTTCAAGCCAAGCTAGTTGAAAACGGAAAGGGCAAGCACCCCAATCCGAATCCAAGGAGCCTAGCTCAATAGGGAAATGATCCGAGAAAGGTCTTGCAAGGCGCTTGAGGGTAATATTTAGAAAATGGATTTCCCAATCCGGGGAGACGAGGAAGAGATCAATCTTGCTCTTCTTATTTGGCGGTCTACCCCAAGTATACTTAGCACCGGCAAGAGGAACATCCACAAGGCCGAGATCATTAAAAAGTTTCATGGAATTAGAAATTCTTCGACAACCCCTTCTCTCCTCCATGAATCTAATCTCGTTGAAGTCACCACCGAAGCACAAAGGAAGACCATCCCAATAACCACGCAAGGTGGCAAGTTCCAAACGAAAATTTGTTTTTTCATCCACAATACACGGACCGTAAACACCAATAAGAACCCAACGGAAATTATCCTCCAAGTTTCGACAAGAGATACTAATGGAGAATGTACCTTCAAGGAAGTCTTCCATTTCAATCAAATCCGAATTCCAACTCAACAAAATTCCTCCCGAACTTCTATAAGAGTGAAGAGCGATCCACTTGCAAGGAGAAACACCCCAACATTGGCGCACAATCCTCTCGGAACAAGCCTTTAGCTTCATCTCTTGTAACATGAGAATAGAAGGTTTCCACCGTTTCACAAGCTTTTTTGATTTTGAGCGTTTATCCGGGTCTCCAAGACCATTAACATTCCAAGATATAATCTTACACATTAAAAAAGAAAGATTCCACATAAAGAAAAACCAAACAAGACAAGCATTAACTTACATTGCCATCACCCGCATCCATAACATCTTTGAAAGCATGCCCATGAGCTAGAATAGAATTAGACACAAAATTAAATTCTCAAAATCTCAAAATCTCACGAATGGAAGTGTGTTGTAGGGTAGTCCAAAATCAGTCCACTTAGGATACTGAACATGGATAACAGAGTGGAGGCTCCTCTGACTTGACAACATAAACAATGGCAGAACAAGAAACGATCTACGTTAAATGGTTGATCTTATAAGACGACCCAATGAGGCAGCTAAATGATAAATGAAAGGGCCAGAATGGGCACGCCCATCCACTACTTACCATGTCAAGGGGATTTTCCTTGCCTCAACTGCAGTACTTACTGACTTTTGGTTAACTAAAGCCAGAATTGCTTCTGATTCTCATTTTCGGGTATTCAAAAAAGTCAATCCTCGCATGTGTAATGATACATTGTTGTCGCCTTGTCGGCAACTAAACTCATATTTCAACACTGCCAATCAATTCCTGGAGAAATCTGGACACCATTTGAGCCATGCACTTAAAATTCCCATCTTTCTAGAAACCCCAACTTGCACCAAACACTGATCAGTAGACAGGGTTTGTTTAATGCCCACAGACTGCAAAGAGTCAGTCTTCAAGGTGAGGCTTGCATACTAATGTTGCCAAGGCCTCTTAGGGAGGTCATGGTTTTGGCGCGGGCAAAGGCTATTGCCAAGAACAATCTGTACCAAGAGTACAGCTCAGAGTGCCAATTAGTAACGTGCAAGCACGCAAAGCCATTAATGACATTCCTTACCAATGAGTGCACCACTGGCTCACTGCACCTATTTCTGTTGTTGCTCGCCAAGTGTGTTTAGGGTATCTTCATAGTCCAGATTCAAATTCCAGACATCACTTTTGGAGTTAACTATACATCACAGTTTATTCATGCTCCCACTACTTCACACATGCTTCTTGTGAAAAGAATCATGCGTTACATCAAGTACTCTCTTGGGTCTAGCATAACACTGACTGCATGAGATGTTTTAACTTTGTATTACTCAGACTCTGACTGGCCAGGTTTCCCTGACACAAGGAAATCTACTGCCAGCTGCTGTGTCTTTCTCGGATCATCACTCATCTCATGGATATCTAAGAAGCAACCAACAATGTCAAAGTCTAGCACCGAGGCAGAATAAGGCTCTGTCACTTTTGGCAGCTGCGGTTATGTGGCTTTTTACCCTTCTCGATGAGCTTCATCGGCCTCCTTCTGCACCTTTTACTTTATACTGCGACAACAATGGTGCACGAGCTCTTCTTTTTTTTTTTTGACTGTTAAAGGTTAAAATTTTATTAAAAAGAAAAAAGAAGTACAAGATGAGAGGCGGCTAAGCGCAACAAGAGAAGGCAAAAAGCCAATCCAACACAAGCTGCAAGAATCAACAACATAAAGATAAGCCTAAACCCCACAGATAGTCCGACTCCTATAACTTCTTCTTGGCTATAGGGGTTCTTTTCCCTCTGCTCAAATCTTCATTGCTAGAACCCAAATCCTTAATTGGTTTTGAGGAATGGAAATTATCTACTATGACTCCAAGAATTTTCTTAACCTCGGCTTCTTTTTACCTCCACGAGGAAGACAAAGCGAGGAACTAAACATCATAAGTCTGTCCCTAATTTGTTCTTTAGTCATTGGTTTCCACCTAGAGACCTCCTCCACTGACTTTACCTTTGCGAAATCCATGCTATCATTGTCTGTCTCATATTCAGACTCCTCATCAGAATCGTCACATGTATCTACTTCGGGTTCTTCAATATCTTGGTCTTGACAAGTTTCGTCTCTGGTAACATCTTCCAAATTTTCTGACAGATCTTCACCAATTATAGCATCTCCACCATCAGATTCTGACTCCAGGATATTGAAAGGGTTCAAGAGACGAATAGGTACTTCCTTAGGCATTTCCCCTTTTCTACCTGAGTTTTTTGATCTTCTTGTATACCATTTCTTAGCTGAATTGGGAGAGACCATTTCCAGTACAGCCTCACCTCCCACGTCATTCCCATTTGGCATCAGAATGGAAGCACTAGCTGACATGGCTTCCATTGCTTCCCGAATATCACCCTCCTCTTCATTCACATTCTCACCAAAAGGAGAAACCAATGGGACCTCTACTATAGTTTCAGTAACATGAGGAGTATCAGTACGCTTAGTGGCTATCTCACCTGCAGTTGAAGACACCACGTTGGTCTTAGGAACCCATTTTTTTGTGTACTTTGGAGCAGGGTTAGATCTACTGTCCAAAGCTTTTGCAGTGACAGCAGGGGGTTGGTTTCCAAGGGAATTCCACCCTCACCTCATACTTCTTATCATCGATTTGAAATGGTAGCTTTGTTGGGTATTTGCAATTAGCTTCAATTTCCACACAAATTCTTGCGAAAGACATTCGTGTCTTCATCGCAGTTGGAGCATCTGGATTGATAGATTTTCCTACCAAACTTGCTATCCTTGGGTATTTGCACGAGCTCTTGTTACCAACCCTGTTTTCCATCCTCGCAAAAAACATATTGAAGCCGAATATCAGTATGTCAGAGATCTTCTTGAAGCTGGTTTTGTGAATTTCACCTACATCCCTTCATCTCTACAGTTGGCTGATATTTTCACCAAGGGATTGAATCATCCCATCTTCTCTGGATTATGAGACAATCTGATGCATTTTACTACTCCAGCATCAGCTTGAGGGGGTGTATTGGAGAGTATTACCCCATCACTTATGTGATGTAATTAGAGTGTAGGAATGTTATCCCCTTGCTTTGCTTCTCTTAGTTTGTTAGTTATCTTCTATTGTCGGGGGTCTGGATTATCTCCTTAAAGACTTGAGCGTGCGTGTCAGAAAACTCAGAACGATAGACTAATTGATCCGGGGAGATAACCAATTTCACTGGAGGATCAGAAGAGAAGTCCATGGGTTTGGATGCCATGAAAGAACCTCAACAGATACAAAATGGAGTCAGTCAACTATGTTTTGTTTCTCAGTTCAGTTAGTGTTTCGATTTCCAGTTTTTCACCCCCTCTTTTCTGTATTCAGAAGAAAAAGCAAGCAAGACTTGGGAGAGACCGAAAAGGCAAGGCGCTAGAATCTAATGCGGTGCTAAAAAACTAGGACACAATTAAGCAATGGGGGTTAGAATTGTTAAGTTTGCGCCTCCCGGCTTCCAAGATTATAAGTCATAACCCTACTCTGTATGTTACTAGCATTGCAAATTGACTCGTCACTGCAAAATGAATGCTAGCGGACAGTACAAAATTGATTAACTTCTTACTTCTGTGTTCTTGCTGGTTATTATTCACACTGACTACTTTTGATAAGAAAACTATAACGTACTAATATAAGCAGAACCCTTTCTTCTTGAAAAGCTTTGATGGAGATTCTTCTCTCATTTATTCATGTCAGTAGGATTGTTATTTATTTGTTAGTTCTGGAATCATTGTAGCACTTATTTACTTTTATTATCAAAGATAGTTGACCAATTTAACATCTGAAAAACTAAATAAACTCCATTACGGACAACATACTTCCAGTCTCCAATACAAATAAAATTACACCACCATATCAATTAACAGTCTTCAAGCGTGTTCCACAACATATTTCCAACCTCGTTGCCAGCTTCTAGATTCAAGGGCCTAACAAATTTAGGATACCCCCTTCTTGAAATATGTATGAATGATTATTCATTGACTTCCTAAATACATTAGTACGGACAATTGAAGCATCAAATTCTCCTACTAACTCTCACAGAATCGCCATCACATTTTAACCCATCCACGCCTGGCTTTTCTCTTGCTAAAGGTTGGAGTTAGATGTAAGATCCTCCAACTCATCAATTATGGCATCATAGCAAAAAGAGAATTGTTCCTGGTAAACATCAAATTTTGCAAAGGTTCAAATACTTGAAAAACAAATGCAGATCTCAGAGACAAGTTACTCTTTTGATTATTTGGATCCTAATACCCTTTCTATCTGAGAGGTCCAAAATTCTTAACCATCGTACTGTCAAATCTCAAGGCACATGATATTGCAAAACTCTTTATGTTTTGACATGAGCGAAATGAATGATTCATACACCGTTAAATACCTTTGTTTGCACCATTCCGATACGCTGAGATCTGAAGATGCTGACAGTATCACCAAGATTTAAAGCAGTCATATTTCCATCAAGGATTCTTTGGATCGTATTAAGAATTGTACAAAAAGCACCCGTTCTCCCAATACCTGCACTGAGCCGAGTACCAAAAACAAATGTCATAAAGGTGTGTATGGGTTTCTCATCTTACCGATCCTCATCAGTTTGAAACATTAGAGAATAGTAAAGTCACAAAGAGAAAACCTGCAGTGAACAACTATGGGGCCAAGACCAGGGGGTATATGATATATCCTTTTCACAATTTCACGAACTGCAAGTGTGTCGTCGGGTACTCCATGATCAGGCCATTCAGGATATTGAATGTGGAGGACACTGTGGGCAGGTTCTGCTGACTGATCAAACAAACAGTTACAGGACAGATAAGCATGCAGTAATACCTTTGATGTGATCTAGTTGATAAGATAATCGATGGAGACAGATAAACAAAGGGCAACTTGAAACCATGAGATTAGGTGTAGCACAACTCCAAACAACGAGAAAAAGAAGAGTAGCCGACTTAGAAGATTTAATCTTACTTGTTTGTACTTCACCTCCAAACAACTCAGGACTAACGAAGTGTCAGTTGTTCTTGTCCATTTAGTGGTGAGTTGAATATTACCAAATTCTCTTGGCCTATCTTCTGAATTAAAATAATCTCCACATTTGACAATCTGCACAGAGCATTTCAGTCTAAGAAACAAAGAGAACATACAACAGACTACACGTTATGGAAAAGCAAAATGAAGTACTTGGAAAAGATCATAAATCACGGGAATGGTATGCAATAAGTAATGGATCATAGAGCATGCAAGAAATTCAAAAGGCATAAAAAGTCACATAGAAGACTCAATAGCACGCAGTACCCTGACAGACATGTTCTACACGAAATACATTAAACAAAACCTAACCAACATGGCAATGGCATATGAAGAGGAATTGCCTTAATAAATAATTTACGACGCTGTAAAAAGAAACATCAGCATAACAAAAATCCAAAGTACTGTAGTAGCATTATTCCTTCCGTTTGTAATATATCTGTGTATTTATATCCATATTATCTATCCAGGCCTACACATCCTAGAACACAAAAATACCAAGGGTTAAGTACATAAGTTTGTGAGCGATGCTTATTAGCTGAGATTTTCGTGGAACTGCCCCTATGCCAGATTTCCAGTGAACGATCTGT
The DNA here is from genome assembly GCA_023531435.1 of Papaver californicum. Taxonomy (NCBI): domain Eukaryota; kingdom Viridiplantae; phylum Streptophyta; class Magnoliopsida; order Ranunculales; family Papaveraceae; genus Papaver; species Papaver californicum. The sequence continues at coordinate 892,020 of JAJJMC010024384.1, forward strand.
TCGTCGCATACATCATCCTCACTGAAAATCATATCATTCTAAAATTCTAATTTTGGAATAAAGTTCTCTCATTTACGGATCTCCCTCCATCAAATTTACGGACCTCCCATCAAATTAATATTTATTGGATTACAAGTTTTACAATGTAATGAGCAATGTGTCAAGGACATCACCCTACTCGATTGGTTAATCGTCAGGTTAGCCCACAAAACATTGGTGATCCCGTTTCAATCCGTTTAAAAGTATATTACAGTTTAAGTCACTGAAGAATTCAATTAAAGACAAAATGAAATCCTATTACTTAAAAACATTTATAGAATGAAAAGACGGAGTCTTCTTTTAGAGGTAAAATGAACAAGGAGAGAAATTATCCCTTGAGAGAACTGTTTAGGTCTTTTAGTCTAAAATAAAAATGGACTATCCAGAGAGGACAGGCTAATTACTTGTGTATGAAGAATTCAAGAGAACACATAATTCCAACAAAGTCACCTCTTACCACTACATTGGACATACCTTACTTCCATTAAATAGATAATGATAATTAAGAATACACTTTATTTTCTAAATTGGTATTCATCAAAATGATATTGATACAAGTTAACAACAGCCTGAGAAAATGAATTACCTTGCCATCGTCGACCAACCGAGTAAGCATCACAATCACAGGGCAGTGATACTGGATTACCATCTCCCAGAAGTCTTCATAAGTCTTTGGTAGCGGACCTTGTGTGGCTATAAAACGGGAAGTGGATTCACTAGAACCAACCTACATATAAGAGAAATTATTTAACATTTAAACACATAAATATAGATGTCAATACCACAGAATAACTCCCATAAGCCAAAGATTACGCTTTTACAGAAGAAAAAAAGGCTAAAGTCCCAGAGGTACATGAGTTCACAGCACAACAAATCTGTTGAAAAAAAGGCTAAAATACCAGAGATACATGAGTTCACACTTTCCTACCCAATGTTCTTTTCTTTACTGTTAACCCAATTCAAAAGAGATATAGAAGCTTGTTTTGAGGATGAATCTCCTCCTAGGTGGGAAATTGCAAAAAAGAAAGAATTATCCACTAGACTCATGAATGTGGTATAAGACTCAAAGGAGATATGTAGAATAGTGCAATGACTTGGACATTTGAAGATATTTTGATATCCACTGCAGAAGAGTGAAGATGTATCAAGCAGTTGAGTGCTTCTTTCTGCTTCCTAAAGAATCCACCATCTTATTATGCTGTGATAGTGCTTCCAGGGGAAATCCTGGTGCTGCAGAATATGGTATTATTGGAAGAAGCCACACTGGTGATTTTGTTAGTGCAGAATGTGGTGGGATTGAAATAGCCACTGATTTCATAGCTGAACTGATTGCAGTTATCAGAGCTTTGGAGTGGGGTGTGCAGAGTCATTGGCAGAAGGTTATCATCCAATCTGATTCAACATCTACTATCCAAGCTTTTAACAACAATAAATTGACTTGGATCTTCTGGACAAAATGGAATGCTATATGCAGGAGTGCTATTAATACAATTGTTTTTCAAGGAAAAAAATTCAACCCAATTTAGTTCCCCTCGTTACACCACTAATTACTTCATTCAATTGAGTTTCTTAATAGATAATTACATGAAGGAGTGTACTTATTGGAAACACTAAAGGAAACAACCAAAACATCAACATCAAATATAATAACAACTCAGATAAGATTAAGCTGCAAAAGGAAGAAACCAAAACTAATCAAACCTAAATGAAAAGATGAAGAGGATCATGGCGATGAATAACAAGATGTAAAAGATAAATATATAAGAGAGAAATCGGTTCTGGGTATAGAACACGACGACTGCTTGGCTAACCAAGTTAGGTTGGTTAAACAGGGGAGTTGTAATTTCATAAATAAATGGTCAAGCGACTCAAAACCATCAACTGATAAATACACAGCTCAAATAAAAGTGGTACCAAAATTATGACCCAAATATAAAATAGCTATGTATACCTCGGCGAAGCTTGCATTGATATAATCGCTTCCAGATGACTTTAGCACAACCCTGCTTTTATCAACTGAAAAATCATCCATATTAATCATGTGTTTCGTAGAATCTTTCAAAATGGAAAATAGCAAGTAAATTTTTATTTTATTTCTTTATGGCTGGTGAATTAGTTTCAACTTTTGGAGAGAAAAACTGGAGTGGATTACTATACATGGGATGACACTTGTGTAACGGTTTTTGTGCCGATTGACATCCTTAAGAGCTTCGCTGCAGCTTTGCGTCACAACATCAACTTTCTCAAATCTGTCGGCCTGTGTCCAAGATATTCACAGATTTAGTGCTGCAAACAAATGTGTATAAACACTGGCAGATAAACTATATCAAGGTAAAGGTAGAGTACGTATGCTAGGGAAACAACAGGAAATACAAATACACAGACAATGGAGACGTGGAAAAGCTCTTTTCTTAATCATTAGTAGTCTGTGACAGATATTAAGACTCTGGTTCACGTTCCACTGTATTATCCAAAAGAGAGCACTAGGAATTTGTACTCTAATCCTATCCTATTGGCACCCCCTCCATATATCCTTGCACTGTTCACATTTTTATTACCAGGCCGCTTATGTTACACTGTACAGCAGTTCACAAAAGATTGGTTTATTTGGAGTTTCGGACTGAATGGTAATATGCTTAGGATTGTGTTTCAAAACCTTCCTTCTTCATTATTCATCAACTATACCTGTAGCTCCAAGTGATCAAATTCCTGCTCAATCTTATCTAGAGATCGAGTCTTCTCCTTGAATGATTTGACGGCATCAGAGCAGTAGAATAACTGATCTTTGGATAGAACAAGTTTAGGAGGAGGATCAGAAGAGAAATCGAAGGATTTTATATGAGAAGAAGAAGAAGAAATGGATGATTTCGCAGTAGAAATGGTAGCCATTGCAGCAGACCTTCGGCTACTATTAAGACAGAGAGAGCCCACTATATAGCCCGTCTTTCTCTTTTCTTTTCGCTGTGTTTCCCACACCCACTCCACTCATCTCTTTCTGTGTATCTGGTTCCCACTTTCTCTCTGCTTTCAACCAAATGCACCTTTAACATCTTTTGGAATCGAAAGCAAAAGCACCATTAACATCCAATGAATCTGACATGTTATAACTTATTTTTATTTTTATTTTTATTTTTTTAACGAAGCAATACAATTTGGGGATGCAATATTAATTCGCACATAATACGACAATCCAGAGGTGCAACATATTTTCGAAAAGCTATAATAAATTGCACATGTCGTATCTAATATCACTTGAACAAGTTTACACTCCAGTTACACAGTGCAATCAGTTTTCTATTGGTTCCTGGGTTAGTGTAAGTTAGCATTGGTTGGCTGTAATGATGTATACGTTAGTCTATTTTATTTTGTCTTAAAATATCTGTTTTTGTCGATTTTATCTTTGAAAGACATTCATTTTATTTTCATTCAATAACAGAAACATAGGGATCATCTTGTTGACCTTCTTCCCTTTACATTTCTGATTCTCATTTCCTTCTCTGATTATCATTCTATTATGTTATCAGACTCATCGGAAATCATAAATTTATGAGGATAGTTCCATCTTGCTTTTTCCGCTGCTTCCTTTCACTATGCCAGGATTCACCTGTTTTGATGGACCAAAACTTATCAATGATAGAGATTATCGACAGATTCCATCCGTCGGACGACCTATTATATTTTAAGGTGTCGAAAACCTTAAACTGTAGTGGGTAACTGTCAACAATGATGAATAATAACTACGAACCTTGTTTGTCAATAATTATTGATAGCCAATGTATTTCTTAATAATTATATAATTTGTGTTTTGTTATTACTTAAATTGTAAACAAAGTAATATGAATAACTAAAAACACTTTTTAACTTCAAATAAATTGATATATATTGTAAAATTATTCAATCATAGGAATTCTTCATCCAAATAACATCCAAAAAGACATAAGAAAAAAAAACCACAGTAAAGGTCTTCCCTTGTTGTTGTCTCTTCAGTCTTTAAGCGCTCTGCTTAGGACCTAAGAAAGCACTAGAATCGAAAAACAACAGTGGCATCGTTTATTACTTTAGAATCGTCTGCATAAAGGTATTCAAGGACTGACACTAAGCGATGCCATCTGCTGAAGCGCTTATTGCCCTACTTTGCGGATGATCCCACTGGTCATTAAGTAGTAATGAGGTTGATAACTGTGAGAAAAGCACCCCTTTCTCAGTTTTCACATAAACAACTTGAAACCTCTCAACCTTGTTAAGTGGACTATCGAATATTGCAAGTAGTGCCTGGAGACTATCATAAATTATACAACGGAGTTAGAAATCATGTTTAGCTTTATACAAATAATAAGGATTCTTGTGTATAACAGCTATGGTTAAAATTATGTCTACCATGCAACCATCCAATCAAAGGTAAATACTTCAATATCCATTCAATTCAATAAAACAGCGGAAATTTATTTAAAGATCAGAGACTGAAAAATGGAGAAATCCACTGACCTGATAAGCGATGTCAGGCCTGTAATCAGCTGGGTTCTTACCATGGTTCTTTAGAAAACTAGAGTGTTCATCAGAATTCAAGATCTGGTAGGTCTGCACACATTGCAACAATTAAAAAACCCCAAAAATTCAATTCATTAAAACAGCGGAAAAAGTTGAGGACTTGAAGCTCATAGTGTTGCCAAAAAGGACTTAAACAAAGAAAGAGAACGAGAAACCCATTTAGGCACTGATTTTTAAACAAAAGAAATTATTCAGTAATTCATCACTCCTGAAATGTAACTAGCTCAAGGTGGTATTTTCAGGCAAGACTTTCATTTACATGAACAAGCCTTGTTGTTCAGTAAGTTTTGATTCAATAAGTTTCTGCATTCAGCTAGCTACTTAACCAAGCAGCTTAAGGTGTTATAAAAGGATCCATTCATCAGAGTGTTGGGTGTGCGTAGTAAGTTTAATTATTGCAAATGTATGAATGATACTAACATGTGCTTGATTGACGATGGCTCCACAGACGACATACTCACATTGAAGAACCTGAAGGAAGAGAAGAAAAAAAACAACAATAAGAGAGTAACTAAAACTAATTCCAATTAAGTAAAAGTAAAATGAGAACTAGTTTCAAAATAAGTAAAAGTAAAATGAGAACTGTGGCTACTTAGTAGAAAGCATGATATATATTAAAGGTGCACTTGAAAATCTGAGAGAAGGTACTAACATAACATTACAAAGAGTACAGAAGTTCCATCAAGTTAATTAAAAATAATACTTTGGGGGGCATTTATGAAATCTAAATGAAACACGCCAAAAATTGCAAGATGGTTTAGCTAAAGACAATAGATGCCGCTCTAATAGGTCTGGGAAGGTCTTCGTGCTCATCACTACAGTTGATGACGTAGAGAATTAAGTTATTACCAAGTAGATATGGATCTCTGTAAATAGGAAGAGAAAAGGAACTGAACATAATGAAAAGAAAAAATAAAGAACCTTGTCCAAAGAGCAGGTTCATTGTCACATCGAACAAAGAGATACCTACAGACCATTTTTCCCTGTAAATAACACTTTCTCATTAGACCAATCCAGACTGGCAGGAAAGTAAAGACATGTGCCCAAAGTGTAAAGTTACAAGACAAAAGAAATCATTTGAGCATATAAAATGATAACACAGTAAACTAAAATGTTAAAGATATAGCGCCACATATTACTGAAGCAAACAGAGATATCAGAAAACTGAGATACAATGCCACATATTAAAAACAATTACTAATACCCTGATTTCATTAACATTTGCTAAAAGTAAAACCTAGATATCGGTTGTATTAGTGCAAAACCAACAATTACCCAAACAACAAAATTGGCCAAAGTAAACAGAGACAAAACATAATAACTATGAGTGCTGACTAAATCAAATCAAATCTAATCTAAGTGCTAAGGATTTCAGTTGGTGTGTATGTCAGGGATCTCTGTAAATCGTTATTTAACTCATTATAAAGTCCCACTGGCAACATCATCATCAAACAGTCATCTACACTAAGCCGAACAAACTACATTACCCGAATCCTCTAACCTACAGAGTTATCAACAAAATGTAGAATAATGAGTTTAGCTGTAAAGTACAGAATTTAGATACATATATGAAATGACTATCTGGATCCTTATATATGATATTGCACCAAGGGCTTTGGCTCGAGCAGTAACATTTGGATCTCAGGTGAGATTATTGAGCACAGGTTCTACACCGTTTGCTTCTATTACAATTTTCTGACTCTTAGGATTATTTGAACTATGGTAGTTACAACCTCGGCAGTCTTTTCTCGTATACCTGCACTCAAGTTCTTCAGGTGTTCAAGAAGAGGGACTAAACCACCAATTAGTATACCTTCGATCTCTGCAGAAGAAACACCTTGTTCTTCCAACACATTCTCAGGAGTCTTCATAACAAGAGTAATCTCTTTCATTCTTTTGACCATATCACCTGTCTGAGACCACATAGCTTCCCTAAACCATCTTTTATCCTCACTGCAGATTCAACAACAAATACATTTCAGCCAATACTAATTTACAGATCAACATGAAACAACACATCAATTTACCAATTTATATATATATGAAAATTTCCCTAACCTTGACAAACAAACTGAAAATAAAGAAAGCAGAACCTTAAATTAATTTCAAAATGGAACCCTAGATTTCAAACCTTCGAGGTGGAGGAATAGAGATCACTCCTTCAGACATTAAAGTGTTACGAGACGGAGGAATATAGATCAATCTTGGTATAAACACGTAAAAGAAGATGTCGTTGTTATCGAAATGATCAAGTTTTCGAAGTTTTACCTTCTAAGACACAACATTTGAAAATCCAGTAGTAGCAGACTAGCACTAACATAAGGATCTGTTGATGAATGGACTACCTCTATCACTTTCTTCTCTTTCTTCTTCGTCTTCCATGAATTTCTTTACTGGTAATGTTGATTCCATTATTAAATAACAAAAACCACTGATATCAACCCAGATTTTCACTCTCAATTTCTCGCTTTCTGTATATCTAGGGTTCGTTCAGAAAAATGAAATGAGTTTGGCGAGTTTAGGGCACTTCGATTTCTCAATAAAAAATACCGCATAATATTTGCTAAGCGGATAAGCCAGTCGAAAATCGAAGCCTAATAATGGCTTGTCTACATTGTAGAAATCCGATAGGTTCTGCCAATCAAAAATGAATCGACATGCCTTTACAATCAAACTACACAAACGCTCCCTGTCAATTTTTCCCTCTTTTGGTTTAGTGTTTGTTCTTCATTCTTGATATTTTCTTGTTCTAAGATCCCCCTTTTTGAAAAAAGGATAATTTTCTTATTTGGAAAAATCTTATGTTTCCTGTGATTCACAAATTCAAGTTAATGAAGTATCTTGATGACTTCTATCGTTGTCCAGATCAATTCACTAATGCGAGAAATCAAGCCAATGGTGTTGAAAATCATAATTACTTGGATTGGATTGATGAGGATACCACCATCATCATGTGGATCAATTCTACTATCTCTGAATCCCTAATTGCTCATTTTGCATTTGCACCTATTTCACATCATCTTTGGACTAACATTAAGGATAGTTTTGCTCGCTCTTCTTTAACTCACTCAATCCAATTGTACACAAAGCTTTTAGCTGTGAAACATTGTAACAAATCTATTCCAGTCTTGATTGATAAAATCAAATCTTTGTCTGATCAACTTGCTGTTGCTGGTGAAATTATTTCTGATAAGGAATTAGTGGTAGTAACTATGTCTGCTCTAAATTATGATTATATTCTCTTTGCCACTTTAATGAGACATAGATATCCACCAATTTCTTGCATTGAACTTCATAATAATCTACTTAGTGAAGAAATAGTAATTAGTAAAAGGAATAATGTTTTATTTACTGATTCTACAAATAGAGCTTTTGCTTCTCAATTTCATTCATTTAGATCATATTTTACAGGTCTTAGTCCAAGATCTGGTGGATTTCCACATAACTCTGGCAGAGATAGTGCTCCTTATAACTCCGGTGGTGCTAGAACTGGTAACTTTCAATTTGGAAGAGGTAATGTTTTCTTTCCTGGAAGAGGTTTTAGATCTTCTACTTATGCTTATGCTTCTAAATCTTCTATGGATTCTCAACCAACAACATTACCATCTTTAATCTATCAAATTTTGGCAAAGTTGGTCACGGTGCTTTGGAATTTATAAATAGGCTAAAATTTTCATATCATAATGTTCATACACCAAATCATCTATTTGTTATGTTGGCATATGCTAATATTTTTTTATTTATTTTTATTTATTTTTTGGGGGGGGTGGGTGGGTGGGGTGGGTGAATCCTTGGTATGCTGACACTGGTGCCAATAGTCACATAACTTTTGATATGTTTGAATTCTAAGATTCATCTACTTATGAAAGTCTTGATCAAATCCAAGCTGCAAATGGTGAAGGTATGTCAATTACTCATATTGGTTTTTCATTAAATTCTACACCAAATCATACATTTCACTTGAACTATGTTCTTTTGGTACCAAATGCTGCTCAAAACTTGTTTTCTCTAAACAAGTTCACTTCAGACAATAATTGTTCCATAACTTTTAATTTCGCTGGTTTTTCTGTGAAAGACTTGTCAACTGGGAAGATTTCTTTTGCAAGGCCCTCATAATAATGGTCTTTAACCTCTTCACTTTCTTAATCACTCATCAAATACAACTTTTTCTTGTGTCACAATATCAATATCTTCTGAAATGTGGCATAGAAGACTAGCTCACCCTTCATTTAAAACTATGCAATATGTCTCCAATTCTTTATCTTTACCCTCTATTGTTAAGTCTCTTGTGTTTCGTAATGATTGTCAACTAGGTAGGACTCACAAGCTACCTTTCAAATTGTCAAATAATTGTAGCTCCACTCCTTTGGAATTGTTACATATGGACCTCTGAGGTCGTAGTCCTGTAATCTCACTATCTTGTTACAAATATTATGTCAACATAATAGATGACTTTTCTAAATTCTGTTGGATCTTTCATTTATTTTAAAGATCTGAACTCAAGAAGGTCTTTTATGAGTTTAAAGTTCGAATAGAAAATCAATCACAATGTTGTATTTAAGGCAATAAGAGCTGATGGTGGAGGTGAATTTTTACATCATGAGTTAACATCTTTTCTAGCTAATCAAAGCATTAGGCATGAAATTTCTTCTCCACACACACCTGAGCAAAATGGTATTGAAGAATCAAAACACAGATATCTTGTTGATATTGGCAGAACTTTTCTTATTCAATCCGGTCTTAGTAGATGCTTTCACTACTGCAAACTACCCAATCAATAGATTACCTACTAGGACCAGTGGATTCAAATCACGATTTGAAGTTCTCTTTCATCAACCACCTAACTATTCCTTTTTGAGAACTTTTGGTTCCTTATGTTTTCCCTGGTTAAGGCCTTATGCAACTCACAAACTTGCTCCTATGAGTATCTCATGTATCTTCATTGGTTATTGTTCTTCTCAAAAAGGTTATAAATGCTTAGACCCTGCAACTTTCAGAGTTTATATATCAAGGCATGTTACTTTTCAAGAATCTGTGTTTCCTCTAAAGAAGTCTGCACCACTCTTGTACAATATTATTCAAGATACACATGCCTCTTTAACTGAGTTTACAAGTGATACTTCACCTACATCTATAGTGATCACTCATTCGGATGCCTCTACACCTGCCAATACTGAATTGGTTTCTGACCAACCTACAATCACAGTTGACTCTTCACCACTTTTGGATGGTACCAGTGAGACTTCTAATTATGTCAACAATGATCATTCAACGCAGACAAGAGGAAAGTCTGGAGTTTTCAAATCAAAATTATATTCAAGTAAGCATTCTTTTCCTTCTTCTATTGTTGCTCAAATTTCTCCTCCAACACCTACTTGTTTTAGTCAAGCTAATAGACATCCAAAATGGAGAAAAGTATTAGTGGAGGAATATAATGCTTTACAATCTGCCAACGCATGGTCCAAGGTACCATTTATTCCTTCTATAAACCTTGTTGCTTGTAAATGGGTTTTTAGAATCAACTACAAACCAGATGATACTATAGATAGGTATAAGGCAAGACTAGTTGCTAAGGGATTTCATCAACAAAAGAGGTTAGAATACTCAGAAACCTTTAGCCCGGTAGCTAAACCTACTACAATTAGAATTCTTCTAGCCATTGCTAGGAATTTTGATTGACCAATTATTCAACTTGATGTTGTTAATGCCTTTCTACATGGTGATCTATCCGAAGAAGCTTATATGTCCCAACCTCCTGGTTTCATTAATCCATACCATCGTACTTATGTTTGTAAACTCCACAAGTCTTTGTATGGATTAAAACAAGCTCCAAGAGCTTGGTATAAAAAGTTGCAAAAGGTGCTAGTTTGTTATGGTTTTACAATGTCTTCAGCTGATACTTCTCTCTTCATTCAAAAGATTGGTATAAGAATTACTTTCATTCTAGTATATGTCGATGATATCTTGATTACTGGCAATTCAACCTCATATTGCACTGATCTAATACTTTAGCTTCAAGGATATTTTCCTATAAAAGATCTGGGTCCATTACACTACTTTCTTAGTCTTGAGGTTAAAAGGAACACAAATGGGTTTTTCTTTCTCAAACAAAATACGCACTTGATTTGTTGGAGAAACATGCAGTGAGTGGATCTAAACCTTGTTCTTCTCTTGTCCCTGTAAATTTCAAACTCCAGGGAACCACTAGTGAACCACTGTTTGATCCTACTTCTTACAGGTCTTTAGTTGGTGCTTTATAGTACTTGACCTGGAAAAGACCAGAAATTTGCTATGCTTTAAACCAAGTTTGTCAGCACATGAAGAATCTAACATCAAATTACATGATTGTTGCCAAAGGATATTAAGATACATCGAGCGAACTATTGATTTTGGAATTCTTTTCAATAAAGGATTAACAACTGTGCATGTTTTTAGTGATGCAGATTGGGCAGGTGATCCTATCTCTAAAAGAAATACTTAAGGGTATTGTCTCTCCTTTGGTTCAAATCCAATCTCTTGGTCCAACAAAAGGAAAACAACAATTGCCAGGTCTTCTACTGAAGCAGAATTCAAAAATCTTGCTAACTCAGCTGCAGAGGTAATTTAGGTTTGTAAATTATTGAAAGATATACAAATTATTTCACCCACTTCACCTTCTCTTTTTTGTGATAAGATCAGTGCTACCGTATGTTCTTCAAATCCAGATTTTCATACAAGAAAATTTAACATCTTTCAGTTGACTATAATTTTGCTCGAGAACTAGTTCAATCCAAGGATTTGCAGATCTCTTACATCTCCACAGTTGATCAAGTTGTTGATATTTTCACAAAGAAATTTCATGTCCAATATTTTCTCTATTAAGGAACAACTGAATGTTCAGCCTCTTCCTTCCCCCATCAGTTTGCGGGGGGTTAATAGCACTTGAACAAGTTTATACTCCTGTTACACTTAGTGTTATCAGTTTTCTATTGGTTCCTAGGTTAGTGTAAGTTAACATTGGTTGGCTGTAATGATGTGTAAGTTAGTATATTTTACTTTGTCTTAAATATTTGTTGTCGGATCTATCTTTGAAATACATTTATTTTATTTTCATTCACTAAGAGAAACACAAAGATCATCTTGTTGATCTTCTTCCCTTTACATTTATGATTCTCATTTCCTTCTCTGATTATCATTCTACCAGTATCATCTGTTTTTGGGCATATCAGAAACTAAATCTGAAAATCACTTTAACACCATTAATTGTAAACACACACAACAACAGATTAACACAAAAAAGTTTATCTAGATTCAGGAGTCACTGGCTTACTAAAAAAAACTCACCTTGAATTCGTAAATGCACCCTTCCACCTTGATCTGGTGGTTATCAAGCTACCTTCCATGGGGGAGGTTGGGGATCGAACCCTGTATTAAGCATAAAATCCTAAATAATCTACCTCTCATAGGGGAGGTTGGGGATCGAAACCCTTTAATAAGAATAAATGAGTAGTATTAGGGACCACTGTTCTATGTAATGAAAAACACATGGTCAATATCTCTTGAAAGAAAATATTTATCCATAGATGAGAATCAAGGTTCCAACAAATATTTATATGCCTATGCCTTGCCTTTTTTCTCCAATGTGTCCACAACATCATCGTGTCTCTAGGCACATGAGTACATTCCCGAAAATTGAAATACTTAAGAAGTTCTAAACAATAACTAATAATTGGATTTGTTTTTCCACTTAATAAAACCCAATCTACCATTTATTGCATTGATTACATTTAAGCAATCTCCTTTTAAATGTAAATTGCAAATTTGTTGACCTCTTGCCCACTTTATAGCCTCCAAAATTGTTATTCTCTTTTATTTTTCTTCATCCTCATCTACTTCAGGGATACACCATGCATGCACATTTAAAATTTTATGTGCATCATCCATACAAATTAGTCCAGAACCCATAACTTTAGTATATTTACAGAAAGAGGCTTCAATACTAATTTTGATAAAAGTTCTTGCAGTTTGGATCCAAGGGACATGAGCTCTTGGGATAGTTCCACCCAAACTTTTATCATGTTGGTTCCATTTGGATGTAGCTTGAGTTATCTGCCTCACAAGATTGTCAGATTGCTCTTAAGCATTCTCAAACATTACAACATATCCAAATATGCCATAATGTATACCTGCAACTACCAGATGGTCTTGTTTACAAGCGTTAGTATTATCATTGCTAAACCAACTAGATATTCACTTAGATATAGACATTCCAGTCATTATACATGCAAAGTTAGCCAGAATAGCAGACAAATTCTTTTAGATATATAAAAATTTAAAAACAAATGATCTACACTTTTAATTTTATTACTACAAAAAAGATAATTAGGATCAATGTTGTTTACAAATCTAACAATTCTCTCACTCACAGGCAGATATCTATGGACACGTTTCCAAATAAAATGAATAATTTTTGGCGGAAGATTCATTTTCCAGAATTGTTTCCAAGGAAAGCTGGTAATACCATTATATTTTGTAAAATGGTCATAAATTTAGTGTCTAATTAGAGTCTGGGTCATGGAATATGCAGTTGATGCATTAAGGTCGTAAAATGACTTTAATTGCTTGACTTTTTTACCAAAATGCCCTTATAAAATTGAAATAACGAGGGTACCAAGTACACCATAATCTTTTCAATATCAACCTATGTAGACTTGCCTTGTATAATCTTATCAAAATAATAACGACCAAAAGATTATTTCAACAAGGTGATCCTGGTAATAGTCAAAATTCTATTCGAACTAATTATACGATCGTTGCCAAGAAATGATTAACGTACACGTATGATTACTTATTTATAATAACAATTATAATACAAAAAGTAAAACAATCACACGACACACTACATTTTATTAATGAGCAAATATGCAGTAAACTACCCCAAGTTACCTAGTTTCCAAAGTATCCCTGCGCCTACAACCATTCTGGCCAACACACGTGAATCCTAAGATAAAGTCCACTATCTTGAGTCGCTTCACTACTATGAAAACTTCTGCACCTGAGTTCTTTGGTCGTAACCTGAAATAGTAAAGGACTAACCTTCTTCAATAACCAACCACTTATCAATCTCCCATAATCGATATTTAGATTAGTGATAAAATAGTCAAAGGGTCTTCCATTTAATTAATATACTCATTTGGTCAAAGATCAGACCAAGACAATGATTATCTAAATAATCATTCTAGATGAACAAACTTTATCCAAGGAACTTAACACAACCAGAAAGTTTGTTCGATCTTCTACAAGTATGATGTTTATGAATATAAACTGCTTGTGTAATCCCATAGAATTAATTTCGCATAAATTCACAAAAAGATCGGAATAAAAAAAAAAGTCTTCAACTTTCAAAGTAACCGCTGCAAAACAACTTGCTTCCACTATTGATCAATCGCATAGAACGGAGTCCGTTAACATTGAATGACCAATAATTTTACCCTAAAAATCTAGAATCACTTAGATTTATATTAGTCATATCTTCAAAAAAAACTTGACTAGCCTTATTGCAGAAGAGTATGACCTTGGAATAAATAAGTTTGATTAATCGAAGATGACTACACCATTATTTTAAATATAAGTAATCAACTGAAAACTAAATAACAATCTAGCCTTCTACCAATGGTAAAACTAGAGGTTTCTCGATCCCAAAGAAGACTTTAACAAAAGACAATGCAAGATGTTTCACCTAATTAAATTACTTCTATTTATTCAACAAGTTGGTTGTTCCACACTCACATAAGGTGTGTTATGGGATGAGTTTATACGAATAAAAAATACTCCATATTTATAGTGTTATGACCACGACATTTATTAAAAGTACTTTATCTACTAATTTCGAAAGTTTTCAGGATATGCAATAATATATTTCCGAAATTATCACACACCACGTAATATCCAACTCAGAATCGATTTCACTTTTAGTATGACAACTAAGATTAGCTAGCACATGACATGCACTTTACTAATACAGTTTACTAGAGATATGCAAACCTCTGGGAATGGAAAGCATATAATTTGATACCAAAAATGATAGAGAAAAATTGATATCTTGGGATCTTGCCTTGAGTATTAAAGGTGTATTATTGAACATTAAGAAATTAGAGTTTAACACATATTTAATCATTATGTTGGAATTTTGATAAAATTTCCAATCTAACTCATTTACTTCTCGATATCGGCACAAACCCGTGAAAATTAACATACTAAAAAAAGAAAAACAAAAGTAAAATTCTCTCAGGACCGGTCCTGGGATCGATACTTCTCCATGGATTGGTCCTTCTCAAGGGATCGATCATGGGATAGGTCACGAACCTTATTTCGACTTTGAAACAAGTTTCTTAAGTCTACTTCCTTAAACTATATTTTTAAAATTGCTTCCAAACATAATTACTAAGGTTTGGATCCTTCCGGAAGTTTAACACACTAAATAATAACAAGTTACCTGTTAGTGCAAGTCATAAACAACAAAGTCTATGGATAAAGTATTCTTTGTAACTATATATACTTTAAGTTGTCTAAGCAACTATGTATGTCATACATTTTGATACTCAAACGTAACTTCGTATGTTACGTTTTCAATGAATAAAGACTTGCACAAACAATATATATAAATGGAATAAGTCAAGTCTTGTAATTACAAACCATGAACTGAAGGATTATGTCTTCGTTTTTTCTTCAATACGCCTTCAGGTCTTCGAGAGTAACTAGAGAAATTCTCAACATTTTTACGTTCTTAGTCTAACCTACGAAATTGACTTTGATAATCTACTCAAGCAACTTTAAGTTTTGGAAATAAAGTTGACAACCAAACTTGACATACCAGCGCTTGGTGGGTTCAACCGAGCAGCGCTCTAATAATCTCCCCTTTGTAAATTTTAGTGACAAAAATCTTTATATATGGAGAATGCAAGAATTAATAGAACAATTACATAACATAACAATCTTTTAGTTCTATATCCATACACTTGATCCGAGTTTCAACAACATCTTAGTGATATGCAAATATTCAAAATAAAAGCCGTTGTTGAAGCATTTGAATACCAACAACTCTACCCCCTAAAGATGAGTTCTACATATATTCAATCCGAACATAATTGTTATTAAATTCGTAGTATGTGAGTATTATACAACATGATATGTTTCTCCCCCTTAATCAATACTTTCTCTTTTCCATTGGATAAATAATTTTTACAGTACATATGTTCTTTCTCAAGTGATTGGAATCACTCTATACACTATATATTTCTTCCTTTTTTTGTCACAAAAAATGACAAAAACTAAAAGACAATAACTATTTCAAAAGAACTTCACAAGTTCATATGAACTCAATTCAACCTATAAGAGTGTAAGCCAATTGGAGGTCTAACATACCATATTCGACAAGTTAGCTAAGGTCAGAAGACTTAGAACTAACTTAGCTTATTATCAGGAAAAACAATTACCCGAAATAGTTTTTCCTAACTTTGATAAGCTAAACTAAAATCAGGATTAACTTAATTATCTATTAGGAAAATGATGGGATTTTGGTTTATACCGCAAGAGCACGGATGTCGATGAGACAGTATGCAAGAACGGTTCGTTCCACAGGGATTTCAGAATTGTAATTTCTATTTTTAAATTAATTGGTGTGCTAATGAAAAAACTGATTTGGATAAATTTTTAGTGAATAAATAAAAAGACAAAATAACTATACCAATTAATTAACCAAGAAAATAAAAGTCTAGGGTTTTGGATTCCATTACTTTTGATGTTTGTAAAAATAACAAATTAATATCTTAAACACTCTTTCTTAAATACTCAAGACAGTTTTGAACCCGATCTCATGCCTCGGAAGGTATAACGTTTTTTATTTTGAAATATTTTACGACTTAAGTCGTTATGCGAAATATAATTTTTCCTCGCTTATAAAAGATCAATAGTTTAAAACTATTCAGAACAATTAAATAAAGCTTAATAAGAAGAGAAAATTATTAGACAGATAATAGCACTAGAAGAGAGTAAATATGCTAAAGAAATCAATTATTAATATTACCCATTAAAAATAACTTCATCCTCCATCCTAGAAAAGATTTTATATACTCATTGAGAGAAAGAATAGAAAAAAAAAACAATTAATTTCATTAGTTTAAAATAGTATCCAAAGAAGAACGGACTCACAGTGTCGCAGAACGATTAAAATCAATTATTGAATTTGCAATAGACTCTGTGTGTTGTACAGCCAGAACTATTGTTGATACTATTCTAAAAACTATCGCGAAAGCTATTGAATATAAAAGTTAAGACCATAGTTTTATGACAGTTTGAAAGCGTATCAATTCTTCTTATTCTTCCTTCTTCGCCTGAGTTTGAGAAACTATGGGTTTTTGATCTGATTTTTTTTCTTCGGCAAAAATCTGGCAGAGCCAGCCTCCCTAAAACTCTACTTCTCGTCTCTTATTTATAATGCAACATTAGTAACTCGAATATCTTCCAAATCTCCTTCACGAATCTCTTCTTCAAAGAAATATATATCGGGATATTTTCTTTCCATTCTCGACTTATTTTCTTCTCATTCTTCTTTATCTCTCGATCCAAATATTTGATTTTATTTTCTTGCTGTTAACTTATTGGTTCTAACAAGATATCAAGGTAGAACCAAAGTCCAATAAACTAGGCAAGTTCTTCTCGGTTCCACGTGAAATAATTGACCTCCCTGATTTTATTCTTTTCCGAGAATAAAGATTGATTTTATGAGTTTAAACTCTATAGAAAACGTTGGAGATAAAGTTAAAAAGATATTCTTTCTTAAACTTGTCCAAATCTTTCCAAAAATTTATTACCTTTTCTCGCAGATAAGAAGGTTGAAAATTCCCGCCAACAAACTGATTTGAAGAGGTGCCCTTATCCCAGGCAATGGGTGCTTTTAACAATTTAGGTGCCTTTATCAATTCTGGATTCCTTTAACACTTTTAACACAAAATTTTCCACCAAAGTTTATTTTTCGAAAATACCTACAAAAGTAACAGTATTAATATAAAATATATAAAAATTGAGTAATGGCAACATAAATATAAGCTCAAATAAGACAGAAATTTGTGTCTATCAAATACCCCCAAACTTATATTTTGCTAGTCCTCGAGCAAATCTAATCAAGAAAATAAAATAAAAATCCTAACTCACTGCTACAGGCATTGTGATTGCACTAAGCGTGTGCAACAAGCCTTTAAACCCCTAGGTGTCCCTAGTGGATGAGTTTTGTCTCGTGAGGGTTTACAAGAGATATACCCAAAAAACCTTTACTCCAAACTCTAGCTTCTTGTGAACGATTGAGGATAGACACTAAACATGCTATTTAGTTGGCTACTAAATTCTTTGGCTACGGGAATCATTACCCTATATGAGTCCAATTGTTGTACACGAGTTTACACTCAAGCGTACTAAAATTCATATAAAAGAAGGAAAAAAAACTCTACTCAGATAGTCGTATAATGGACCACGATACTCGAAATCTAACAAACCACAATCACATGAATATATTAAGAAGATGAATATGGAGATAAAAGTGTATGCATGCTGACTAAGGTGAACGGTGTTTCCCAGAACATCTTTATGAACATCGTCAGTGCCAAGATGAACCCTTATCGATTGAGATACGCACCCACTAGTCTAAATCCTAATTTTAGTATCCACTCAGTTGGTATATACAATGGCCCAGGCGGTCGATTTATTGAATATATATAGTTATTTTTATTTTTATTATTATTATTATTATTATTTTATTTTACTTTGAAAATATGATTGGATCTTTTGAATCTAAGTTCATGCTCCTTGTCAGTAGATTACATGATAGTTCACATGGATCCTGCGTTCCACGCTTGCTTAGGCGACGGAGACAGAGATAACACACACATATTGCTATCCAAGTGTCATTTTTTTTCATTGGTCAAGTTCAATTAAAATAATTGGGCTTGGTATCAATCATTCTACTTCATCCTGGCGACAACAAGGCGATATTAGTGCCCCAAAAAATCACTTACAGAAACACAAAAAGTTACAATAATAAAAAAGAACGTGATATGTTGACAACTCTGAGATATGGTGTCGACTACGATGTTATTTCTAACACCTGAGCTTTGTCTTTTTTATGAATAAACCATTTAGTTGGTCCCTCAACTTCTACATACAAGAACTTTGTTTCCATCTTCCTAGAACGGTTAATGTCATCCTGAATTGTTCACAGTTTCTAAATTTTGGAGTTTTTGATACAACTAAAATTATTATTTTTTCCTCCTTTACCCCCAAACTTAAATTGAACATAGTCCTCGATGTTCTAAAGATAAATGAATGAAAGTCTGACACCCCAAACTTCTACTTGGGTTTAACCAAACCCATTTACCAAATTCTGCTTTTAGAGTACCTGAAAGTCTAATATTCAAGTTCCTTTAACACTCTAAGGATATCCCTTAGTAATACTAATAGTGATGATTGGGAGAGAGAAAGGGAAACTAAGAGTTTTTCTCTTTCATTCTTTCCTCTTTCCTTTCTTGGTTTAACCGATATTTATTCCTCATTGAGATTCATGGATTTATAGTTACTCTAGGGAGTTATGGAGTTTATGTGTTTCACTGCAAATAAGAAAACAACGAGGATGTGTAAGGGTTACTTCCATTGATATGGATACAGAATTTGAGATGAATTAGAATTTTAGTGTTCTCGTTTGGATAGTAAAGGTGAGAGATTTCAGATTAAGACAATGACAAAGTCTTGATAACATTTTGCGAATGAGTTTCTGAAGCTTAAATCAGTTGGAATGAAGAGATTTGTTGCTAGATTTTCGAGCTACAGAAAAGTAGAAAAACAGATTGTTGTTGTTATTAACCCTTATGGTAAATAACAAAATTGAGGTAGGGTTTCCTTGCTAGAATCTCTTTCTTCTCTTATTTATGTAACTTGTGAATCATGAATGTTTAATCAATTCCTCCTTGATTATGCATATCTTTGGGAAATTAAAGAATGAGATTTTATCTATTTGTTTACACATCATGTTATATGATTCTTTGGTAATCCTTCTTGCATGCAATGAAGTTAGGATTTATGTTGTGAAATTGGGGATCTTGATCATGGCTCATGTGCTTAGCAAACTGGTGAATTGGGTAACTTCCAATCACTATTAAATACTTTAATATCTATTTGATTGTAGAAATTATAGAATTTCTAATGACCAATTCGTATTGAACATCTATTATACAACCTTGTAAACCCTTGAATGTCTATTTTCTTTTATTAATATCGTTAGATCCAGTGGTTGGATTGTGATGAAATTTTAGTATGTTATACTGAATTATTTTATAGATGTTTGATAAAAATTTCAATAAGATTAGGTCATGTTTACTACTGAAAACATTGGATGAACTGAGACTGCAGTGCGGTAAATATAAATCCTGGATAAACTAACTGTTTGTAATGTTTTTCATTATATGCTTATCGGATAAATCTAAAATTTTCATATGATGTTTATATCTATGTATGTAATCTACTGTAAAATTTCATGGATTTCTGATCAATTTAGGTACCCCAAAGTGTGATCTCAACGTGATTGATTTTCTGTAGAACATTAATGTAAGCAATCCTGTTAAGATGTGTATATATTCTCATTGAATCGTTGCAATGTTGTATTTTTTGAGTATGTTGTAGGACCAGAATCCATAAGGTTATTGTGAAAATTCCAATATGATCCAACATGTATACATTATGATTTCGACAAAAACAGTTGATGTAGGTATGTGCATGTAAGTTCAATCTACTAATTTGGGTCGTATATATGTGTTTGGAGTTTAAATCATGATGGATGTGCTTGAACTTCTAAATGGTTTGAAGTGTACGGGTGGTGTATTATGTATTAATTCATAGGGTATGCTAGTGGTGAATTATGGTTTGTTTCATAGGGATTTGCTAGTTGAATGATGTTGTACGAAGTCTGTAGCTTTATGTTAACTTGCAATTTTCTTGGACACTTTTAAAATCTTGCAGGTGTATTTTTGAATCTCTTGTTTATCTTGATCCCTTGATTCTCATCTGTTGGTTGAATACCAAACAATTAAAAGAAATGTAGGCTAACTAGATTAACCTGTTAGGTACAATCTACTAATTTTCATTTTAGAGAATGGTACTATTAAGAGTCGTATGTTCATTTTCATTGTGTTTATTTAGATGGGCTCGACTATAATCAAACCAAAAGGGGTCTAAATTTGTGAGCATATATATGTGGAACAAGTTTTCCTTAAAATTATATACTCTAGGCATACTACAAAAACTCAACTACTACTTATGACTTTAGCTTAGCCCTGATCTGATATTTTAATATAATGCTAGCTTTAGTTCATTTGTAATATGTGGATGTTAGTTATAACCATTTCCTTTGTAGTTTAAATTTTATTATCATCCCTGTAAACTAAATTTTAGCGCGGACAGTGGAGAGAAATATAATGGCGAATTTGGGTGTTTAGTTCTAAGGCTTGTAATAGAAATACAAATTGGAATTGGGATAATATTTTACTTATTTTATTTTACAAGTTCAGATGTTCTGTAATTCTAAATAATAGACTACTCAATGTCAGTGGACCTTGGTGTAATTTGCTGGCTTATATTGCGGTATGGGTCAAGTAGTGTAACTTGTGAATTAACTATATGTTGCTTATTAGATGATAGTTTAAATATTTGAATGGCAGATGTCTTTGGTAGGATTTAAAGATATGATGTGGCTTAGTACTTTAAGTTAAATGTTTGAAGAAGTAGGTCATAAATTAGTTCACATGCGTTAAATTTAGATGGTCCATGGGATCTGTTTCATTATCTCTTTTAACTTGTATGTTCCCAGAATTGGCAGCTGGATTCGATGTTTAAAAGATCTCAACTATTATGTTTGTAAACCTACTCTGTATTGTTAGTTTTCTTATATCCTTCGGAAAACCAAGTTATTGCTGGTTGATATGACTATAGTTTTCTATGGACAAAGGTGTTTGACAAGTTTGGGATGGAAGGAAGTTAAAAGGATTTGACTGCATGTCAAGAGGTGGTTGTTACTACATAATTCATACCATCCACAAAAAGAGATAATTGCTACCATTGAGGATAGTTCATATTATCTAAATAAATAGTAGAAGAACTACGGTCGTGCTTGATCCCTTCGAGCTATGGAGGAGGGTACGTAGACAGCCGCTGTGCGGTTCAGCACAAGGTTTTTCATATAATTTGAAAGTCTTGGTTGTTACACGACAGTTCATACCATCTATTCAGATATGATTGCAACCTTCACAATATATATATATATATATATCGTTTGTAAGAGGTAGTTGCAGTACTGGCTGTTTATACTATCTAGTGAAGAGATGATTACTGTTTTCCAGATAATATTATCTGATATAAATGTGAGATAGAGATGATTGTTGCCTCTTCAAGGTAATTCATACCATCTGATAACTGCACAATCTGTAAGACAAGAGATGATTATTACCATTCGAGGTAATTCATATCATCTGTCTCGGCACGCGAGTTAAGCAATGGTTATTATCGTATGAGGTAACTCATATCATCTTAGAGGATTGGTTGCTATTTATGATAACAATTCATACAATTGATCTGTAAATGATTAATAACTCTTTGAGTAGTTCATATCATTTGGAAAGACGACCGGTTGAGCTTGACCTAGTGATGTGAGTTGCCAGGCCTCTTGGGGCCCCCCACCTATGGGTGGCTACCCGGAAGACCGTTAGTTGTAACGGTGGCTGGTATCCGACTACCCTGGCATTGGATTGGCCATCCCTTACCCGCATTATACGGTGTGTATTGTCAGGCCTTAATTGGTCCTCCACCTATGGGTGGCAACCCGGAAGATCGTTAACTGTAACGATAGCTGGTATCCGACTACTCTGGCAAGAGATATTGTATTCTCACAGTAAAACGACAAAAATCATTTGTTGGACTTGGTAACCCTTTGAACTAGAATTGTGTTCAATAGAACTCGATTTGTGTACGTCGGATTCGATGACCCTTCCAAAATTTTGGACTCTTTTGGGATTCCTGAGTATGTGTTATGGGACGCATGCTCAGAAGGTCCTAATTGGCTTCGCAAAGAACCTTGTAGGATTTCTAAGGATTATGGTATGTAACATATTCTCATAGAATCCTAACCCTGTAATCAATAAGATTTATGTTCAGCGAGATTTTATATCCAAACTCTGGTACTCGTTTGAATATTTATTTGGTAAAAATTGTACTGGTTCGAAAAGTTGGTAATGTTGGTTCCCCGAGTGGCGTATTGGAAAGTTGGAGCTTGCCAAGCGGATCGTAACCCGACCCGTTAAAAGCAAAAAAAATTCTAGTTCGTCACAAAGAGCATGAACAAAGAGAAAATAATGACAAAGTAAAAGAGATGAGGAAAGATATTACTAGTACCATGTACCAAAAACATATGAGTTGCCTCCCATAGAGCGCTAAGTTTAAAATCATCAACCAGAACAAGAAAGGATTAGGAACAACTTATGAATCATATAACAATAATCAAAATAATTGCGGATCCTTAAAGTCAATCGAATTTGACTCACAAAATTGACCACAATGAAGTATATGAAATCGGTGGTCAATCTTAAGAAAATGTGTCGATCCAGATTTCCTAAAATAATTAGACTTAGCTCCAGTATTCAACATCTGACACATTTGAAATTCATATGTTCCCACATTTTGTAAATAAAATTTTGGTGGGACAACAAAGTCAATTATGGTATTATCGCCTGGGTAAACCACATCAATCAGATGATGAATTTCTAACAACTGAACTTCTTTCTAGACATAATTAGGTTCGGAAAAACGTGTATGAAGATAATATTGTAAAATGGTAGAGGCACATATGTCAAGTCCCAAGTGAGGGATATTTCTAAGAGTCAAAGGTAAAACACAGGGAGTATGATAATCACCCCCAAACTTAGAATTTTTAGTGTCCTTGGATAGACTAGCCACAATTTCCCTAATTTCTAGATCGTCAGATTCCTGAAAATGGTCAATTGCTTCTTATAAGTTATAATTAGGTGGTGCATCCTCACTCGTATTTAAAATCTCTACGAATTTATCATCTTTGTCAGGGACTATGGTCTTTGAATCGTTGGACTCTAAAAAACTAGTCTCAGGGGAAACTCGTTCCTCTAAACCATCATCGTCTTCACAATAACAAGGAAATTCTCCACCGTCTATAACAAAGCTATCCCTAGTTAAATCCTTTTCCTCTTGAATATGTGAATAATCATCAACATTATTAAGATTGGAACTAGAAACATCATTATTATCATGAAGCTCGATTGTTGTAGAAATTTCCTGATCATTATGACTACGAATTTCGAATTCTTCATCAATACTATCCTCATCATCATAATAATATGAAGATGGTTGAACCTTATCTAAATTAGTAGTGCTTTCAATTCTAACCTCGCCCTCTAAATCAGGTAAATATTCATCATTATCATCAAAGGTAAAATTGAAAATACTATTTTGGCAATTAAGTTCTTTTTGAGCAATATTAACAGTTATCCGTTCGTCTTCTTCAATTTCATCTAAATGTGTATTTAGTTTACTGAGAACGGTACTTAAAGCTACAAGTCTTTCTGTCCTTTTTAAGTCACGGTTCCGTTCAGTTTCAACAAATTGATTGAGTTTATCATTGAAAGAAGCAGATAAACTTTTTCCTAGTGGGATCATACACTTTTTCCTTATGTACTATAGGATCCTATTCTTATTTTCTTTTTCTTTTTCTTTTTCTTTTGGATCGATAACACGATTTTTTTCCAGATTTGTTTGTTGATTTAGGTTTGTTGTTGAGTATCGATTTTTTTTTCGGTTTATGTTAATGATTTTCTCTTTTCAGATTTGATTTTCAATTGGGAGTTTTCAGTTCAGTGCCCTAATTAATATGTTGTTTTTGATTTTCAGTTTTCAGGTGATTTCAGAAACTGTTTTAAATTGGTTTTTGAGGTCGTGGATGGTTCGCACGTGAATAATGATCGACAGTGAAGTAATTTTCATTTTTCAAAAGGTTTTTAGACCTTCGGTTAAATGTTATATCCCGTTGGACCCTAGATTAAATGGGTCATGGGTCTTTGGACCATTCGACAAATTTCCCATCCACATTATGGTCATTGTATGGGTAATGTTCATTTTGAAATTCGGGTCGATATGCATTTTATTGGTCCTCATAATACCAGTTCGATATTTTTTTTTATTTGTGCACGTACAAATGCAGGTTTGGCTAAAATAGGTAAGCTCAGGTTACCTTAGCAAAATATACCTACATTCAAAGACTGGTCAAAGACACATGGCTAAGGCTCATGGTGGTTCAGATGATAACGCCCATAAGATGCAATAAGTTTATCTTACTATCCCACGTGTTTTCCTAAAATTCGGTGCCGGAAGATACAATTGGTGTCTTCAAGTGTTTATATATATATATATATATATATATATAAAATAAATAAAATCTAAAAGAAATATATACAAATTGTTCTAAAACAAATCTAATGAAAAATCTAAAAATTAATGAAATAAAAAGATTAGGTATTATTACTTACCTTTTTTGGTAGGAAATTTGCATAATTGTTGCAGAAGATCACCTGTGCATCAAAGACAAAAAAATACCCAAGTAAAATCTAAAAGATAAAATAAAAATAAAATACAAATCCTAAACTAATTAACACAAAATTAAATGAAAATTAAAAATCACAATTTTTTAATCCCGGCAGCGGTGTTAAAAACTTGATGGGATTTCAGTTTATACCTCAAGAGCACGGCTGTCGATGAGACAGTATACATGCACGGTTCGTTCTACAGGGATTTCAAAATTACAATTGATGTGCTAATGATAAAATTGAATTGGATAAATTTTTAGTGAATAATAAAAAGACAAAATAACTATATAAACTAATTAACCAAGAAAATAAAAGTCTAGGATTTCGGATCCCATTACTTTTGATGTTTGTAAAACTAACAAATTAATATCTTAAACACTCTCTCTTAAATACTCAAGACAGTTTCGAACCCAATCTCATGCCTCGGAAGGTATAACGTTTTTTGTTAAAATATTTTTACGATTTAAGTCGTTATGCAAAAATATAATTTTCCTTGGCTTATAAAAGATTAACAGTTTAAGACTATTCAGGACAATTAAAATAAAGCTTAATAAGAAGAGAAAATTATTAGAAAAATAATAGCACTAGAGGGGAGTAAATATGCTAAATAAATCAATTATTAAATATTATCCATCAGAAATAACTTCATCATAAAAGACTTTAGCTACTCGTGAAGAGAAAGAATGGAAGAAGAAATCATTAATTTAATTAATTTAAAAGAGTATCCAAAGAAGAACGGACTCATAGCGTCGCAGAACGATTAAAATCAATTATTAAATTTGTGACAGACTTTTTATGTTGTACAACCAGAACTGTTGTTGATATTATTCTAAAAGCTGTCGCGAAAACTATTGAATATAAAAGTTAAGACCATAGTACAGTTTGAAAGCGTGTCAAATTTTCTTCTTCTTCCTTCTCCGCCTGAGTTGCAGAAACTATGGGTTTTCAATCTAATTTTTTTTCTTCGGCAAAAATCTGGCAGAGCCAACCTCCCTGAAACTCTAATTCTCGTCTCTTATCTATAATACAACATTATTAACTCGACAATAACTCGAATATCTTCCAAATCTCCTTCATGAATCTCTTCTTCAAAGAAATATATCTCGGGATATTTTCTTTCTATTCTCGATTTATTTTCTTATCATTCTTCTTTATCTCTCGATCCAAATCTTTGATTTTATTTTCTTGCTGTTAAATTATTGGTTCTAACAAGATATCTAGGTAGAAACAAACTCCAATAAACTAGGCAAGTTCTTCTCGGTTTAACGTGAAATAATTGACCTCCCTGATTTTATTCTTTTCCGAGAATAAAGATTGATTTTATGAGTTTAAACTCTATAGAAACCGTTGGAGATAAAGGTAAGAAAATATTCGCTCTTAAACTTGTGCAAATCTTTCCAAAAATTCATTACCCTTTCTCGCAGATAAGAAGGTTTAAAATTCCCGCCAACAAATTGATTTGAAATTCAAAGGGAATAGGTGCCCTTATCCAAGCCAATAGGTGCTTTTAACAATTTGGGTGTCTTTAACACTTTTTCCACCAAATTTTTCACCAAAGTTTAATCTTCGAAAATACGTACAAAAATAACATTATTAATATAAAAATTGAGTAATAGCAATATAAATATGAGCTCAAATAAGACACAAAATTGTGTCTATCAGAAAGCTATTAGCCAGAGTAATACTTCCCTAAATTCGACAAGCCTAACTAAAATTGAAATCAATTTAGTCACCTATTTGGAAAACAATTATCAGAAATAATATGTTTCTCGAATTATATTACTACACTCCCCACAAAGATATATCATTAAGCACAAGTTCAACAATATAACTCCCCTTGTTTATGTTATTCCTTGCTATAACAAGAGAACAACAAAAAGACAACCTTTACTTAGGGGTCAAAATGGTACGGTTCAGTTCTGTTTTTTCTCCAGCCATAACCGAAACCGGTAGTCTCGGTTTTTCGGTTTTGAAAACCGAGTATTACCATTAAGCATTTCGGTTTGGTTCGGTTTTGAACCAGTTCGGTTTCGGTTTTAACAAAATTTAATAAAAAGTTGTTGAAAAAGTTGACACCAATAGTCTGACCGAAAATACACAAAATGATTGAAGTAAAAGCCTACAACAAAAGACATACTATCAAGAATTTGAACAACCAAAAAAAAAAAACCTTCCAAAATGCTTATATAAACTCAATTTGACAACTAGCTGAGCCTCTTGGAATTTTTTGAAGCTCCTCCATAAGTTTGTTATTCTTCTCTTCAAGGGTCATTTTCTGCAAAACAATTGCATTCTTCAAAAATAATTTTTCCACATACATCATTTCTAGATCTGATCGCACAGAATATCTGAGTGTGATTGATTTTAAATGCAGCAACAAACAACGAGGTACCACATTCATATCCCAAGCATCATTCTCAGCATTTTTTTTGCTTGACAATATAAATGATAATATCATTTGCATACTGACACTAGTTAAGCCTCATCGGTGACTTCATCACAACAAAGTTATCCATGAGAATATTTATAATCCACGTAAGAAAGTTATTTTTACCATGATTTGCTAAGATTGTAACTCTAGGGAAACTCCTGTTTCCTGCCATTATTGAACTGATAAGTCAATACCATGATTCCTTAATATGCACGATAAGGATAAGGATATAGATTTGGTATTTAAAGTTTTAAACTATACTGCGAATAAGCCTATCATCTTAATACCTGATATCCAAATTCCAGTCAGAAGAGCTTAACCATTTATGCTATAAAACTAAATTGACAGTAAATCTTTCTTTCATTTTTCTGTAACATGGGATGGTTAAGAATCTGATATCTATGAACCCTCAAAATCAATTAACAACCAACTGTAAATATCAACAAAGTACAGACCGAAACTTATCAAAGATTTGAAACAGATAGTAACCAAATAACCAGGGTTCTCAGAAACATGAACCAAAACATAAAACAATAAAAGAATGCAGTGACAACAAAAATGTAAAAGTTCAAACTCTAACAAAAATCTAACATATAACTTATAAAATGAAAGATCAAGGTAGAGATAAGCAATAAAACAACATGCCACATAAAATGAAAGATCAAGGCAGAATTCAGGTTACGTGAATTCACAACCTCGGATGAACTGACAAGATCGATAACTCTCTTGTGCACACGGAGTTCAAAACGATCCCAGGTGTTAGTACCTGCAAAATAACCACAAGAATATTAATCAAGGTGTATAATGATTTGGTAAAACAACCATCTCAAAAAACAATGCAAGCATACACAGTTGAGATAAAGTATAAAAACTGTAAACTTAAGCAACCTGCCAATTTGTGCCATAAATACTCATGTACTTTAATTTTGTGTGAAATCATGTCTACATCATATATGAAAAATAAAAGTGTGTTGACACCAGCTCACTATAGGTAAACCAAGAAAAAAAAATCAATGTCAGGTCCTTGAACAAGTTTCATTAACAGTCACCCTTACAATGTAATGCAACTACTGCTGAAAGATGTCATACTACAGAACAATTAACTCGGTATATACATTCTTTGGCTTTTTATGCACTTAACATCTTACTTATAGGTACCCAATTCTTATATGCCTGCCAAAAAATCAAAAATAACCTTTACCCAGTTTATATTAGTAAGTAAATTAAACTAACTAGCCTTAATTTTCAAAAATCCCCAATTATTTTTAATTTTATAAAACCCTAATTTTCACATTTATAACATTCTAACACAATTGAAATCATAATCAAAGAAAATTAAGGATATAATATGATATGCCGTACCTTCTAGGTGATTGTTTGCAGAAAAAATTAGAACTTGTTAAGCTTGATAGGCTACATA
Source organism: Papaver californicum (assembly GCA_023531435.1). Lineage (NCBI taxonomy): Eukaryota > Viridiplantae > Streptophyta > Magnoliopsida > Ranunculales > Papaveraceae > Papaver > Papaver californicum. The sequence goes on from JAJJMC010024384.1 coordinate 921,139, forward strand.
CAAGAAGAAGAAAGAAGAAGAAGAAGAAGAAGAAGAAGAAGAAGAAGAAGAAGAAGATGATGAAGATGATGATGATGATGATCGAACAAGAATAATTGAAGAAGATAAAGATGAAAAGACTAATCGAATGGTAACTGGTAAGCCAATGAAAAATTTCCTCTACAAAGTACAGAAAGAATGGTAATCCTGGGAGAAACATTAGGTAAGTTTTTTTCTCACATCCTACGACATATATTACAAAGATCTAACGACACATATTAATCGGTTTAAACCGAATCGGTTCGGTTCGGTTTTAGGGGTGGACCAAAACCGAAACGGGATCAACCGGTTTTCTTAAATCTATAACCGTTGATTACCATTAGATTTTCAGTTCGGTTCGGTATTTTAGTGGTACAGTTCGGTTCGATTTACCCGGTTTTTCGGTTTTTTGTGCAGCCTTACCTTTACTAGAGAAAGGTTAACACATGATCTTAGTCATTACATGCCACAAGATAGACTAAATCCGATTATAAACTCATATGAGGACCGAGCAATCATATTATGAAACATAATAAATTATTATTGTTGTGAATCACATATAAGTTGAATTACCATAACTTTCCTATGATTTTAATATAGCAATCCATAAGATCAGATTCAAAAATTAAGCTATCAATCAAAAGTCACAAACCATAAAAAATAAAAATAAACCACATATGAGACCGAAACTTAGGTTTTAACAATCAAAAAGTTTATCTCATTGACCGAAAGCAGCAAAAAGATATTTTCAGTATGAATAAGAGTTGCAATCACAAGCTATCAAATAATGACACAAGGAATTTATAAATAAATACTTATCATTAATTTATTCATAGTTTTGAATAGATCTTACATAAATATTAAAATTCATCAACAATTTATCAATCTATTCTCAAATTCGGATAATCATGAATTCTATAAGATAGGATTTTATAGGATTAGTTTTTCTTGAGTCTTCAACAAATTTGATGACATTATTATCCAGTTCTAAACTCAATATCATATGGATGTGTACCTGCTAAGTACACAAACGATATGGATATGTACTTGTTGAGTACACAAGCTACGTGCATGTGTACTTGATGTGTACACAAGACATATACATATGTACCTACTGAGTACACAAACTATATATGGTGGTGGCGACGGTGGTGTCGCAGCAGCCATATGCATATTTAACTGCCGATCGAGTACGCAAGTCCCATGCATATGTACCCGCTGAATACACAAGCCACATATGGGAACAACGACTGTATTGGTGGTAGGGGTGGGGGTGGGCGGCGACAGTGGTAGTGGTAGGTGGTGGCGGCGATGACGATGGCGGTGGTGACGATCGTGGGGGTGTTGGTATATCATTTTACTATATTTTAATAATTTCAGGCTTAGATTTAAGTTTCTTTCAATTAGGAGTATGATAATATGTTTAAGTGTGCGGATGTTTTTTTAACAATTTAAGGCCTAAATATTTTTTTTTTTTAATAGAGGTTTGATTTTATGGGTAATCCATACGTAGAATCTTAATCTAATTTATCCATTTGATAAACATTGTTATTATCTCGTTTTATTTTTGACCAAACTTATCTTAATGTTCTTCGTTAGTGGGTTATTAATTTTTTTTTCTTAATGCTCTCTGTTAGTAGAGACAATCATTTTCACCATTTTGTATCGACACAAAACATGCACAATCGAAAACCGTTTCACTAAACTGCTGCTTTGATTTAAAACCATAAGTAAATTATAATTAAATTTAGGTATTTATTGATAATTAAAATTTTCAATAGCCCAAAAGATAGAATATTCCTAAAATTGTGCTTCAGTTGTTTTTTATGCAAAAAAAGAGGCAATGTTTATTAAAGAAAATGGATCATGTCTCTTGATTCAAAGTTAATAACTCAATTTTATATATAATTTCTCCATTATTAGATGCAGGAGAATAGATAGTAAAAATCAAAATAAGATTTTAGAAAATAAAAGAATTATTATTAATAATCCATCTACTTATATCTGATGGAAAAAAAATTAAACATGATTTTAAATCTGAAACTTTAAGTCAAAAGATTCTTTCTATAAAGAAATACAATAAAGTTATTGAAAAATATTACAGAAAAATCAAACTAGTCAGAGATTTGAAATTACATAATGGATGCATGCCAATTCCTGCCCACTACATCAAGAGATAATCCATCAAATTTTTTTGAATTAGAAACAACAGACCAGCTAGATAGAAAATATTTGACATCATCAGGTAGCCTATCAGTAGTCTTATGCTTGACTTGAAAATGTATCAAGTCTCACAATTTCTATTTCTTTTCTCTTATCTTCTTCTTTCTCCGTTCCCATGAAAAAACTTTAACTGAATTAGGGAAAGTAAGATGAAAGCCAAAACAATTGATGAAATAATTCCATAGAATCCTCACCACCTCACAATGCAGAAAATATGGGAATCAGATTCTGCTGCCTTTTTACACATGATGCATACAACTGAATTTCTAAGTCTTACCTTTGGCTGGTTTAATACATTGAAATCCAGATTGAAAAAGAAATGAATTATACCATCCATTAAGAAAAGAGCAATGCTACACCTTCGTACCACCAAATATCTCGTGAAAAATTCCGAGAAGAGATCCGACAGTGTCTAGACTACCTCTAACATTGAGATAACCTATTGGTAAAAGTGGGGCCGAACCAGTTGTTTTAATCGAAAATTTTTGACGGAATTTTCTATACGGACCGTGGCTTATAAGTCCAAAGGTGTCACTATCCAACTACCTTAAACCCAACAAAACAAATTTGATACAAAAACCCATTATAAACCAACTATCCATATAACCAACTGTCCATATAACCCTCACTTATAATTCAGCCCAAATCCATTAACAAATCACGCCCATCACGCCTACTTCACCTTCACCTTACAGAATTTTTTTCCCCTTCACCTTACGGAATTTTTTCCTCGTCTTCATCTTCATCAACAATAGCTTCATCATCCTCGTCTTCATCTTCATCATCAGTAGCTTCATCATCCTCGTCTTCATCTTCATCATCCTCGTCTTCATCATCCTCGTCTTCATCTTCATCATCCTCGTCTTCATCATCCTGATCTGCATCATCTACAACTAGAATCAGAATCAAAACAATTTCAAAATATTGACGAAATTGTTGTTCATCATCATCAGTAACAATTTCAACCTAAAATCAAAACAAAATCACAGATCAAAATCAAAAATGGTTTCATCATTTGTTAGGTTTAGGTTTCATCTGTTTCGAAGTCAATCTTTCATACTTAGGTTCAAAAATAGAAAGTTTCAATTCCATTTGTTTTCACCCTTACTTATTTATGATTCAATTATGTTCAGTTTTGGTTTCATCGTTTTTTTTCGTTCAATAAAATTTCAAATGAAAAAAAACGATGAAACCTTTTGGGGTTTCATAGTTTTTCTTTTTTCATTCAAATAAAAAAAACATATGAAAAAAACAATATGAAACCAAAAAAGGTTTCATAGTTTTTCTTTTTTCATTCAAATAAAAAAAAACAGATGAAAAAAACACTATGAAAACGAATAAGGTTTCATCCATTTCAATTACATTTTTCTGAAGAAAAAATGTCTCAGCATATAAAAAAATAATGAAACCGAATAAGGTTTCATACATATCATTTGGGGTTTCATAGTTTTTTCATCTGTAGTAGATGAAACAAAACAAACGATGAAACCTTTTGGGGTTTCATAGTTTTTCTTTTTTCATTCAAATAAAAAAAAACAGATGAAAAAAACACGATGAAACCGAATAAGGTTTCATCATTTCAATTACATTTTTCTGAAGAAAAAGTGTCTCAACATATAAAAAAACAATGAAACCGAATAAGGTTTCATACATATCAATCACATTTTTTTGTTTCATCTTACTACAGATGAAACAAAACAAACGATGAAACCTTTTGGGGTTTCATAGTTTTTTCATCTATAGTAGATGAAACAAAACAAACGATGAAACCTTTTGGGGTTTCATAGTTTTTATTTTTTCATTCAAATAAAATTACAGATGAAAACAAAATGATGAAAAAACTATGAAACCCCAAAAGGTTTCATAGTTTTCCTAACATTTCACCAACAAAAAACCCAAAATTTGATAATGATGATATATCATTATATTTGGTTGAAGATTTTCGGCGATGACGATCTGGAGGTGTTGGTGATGTTTGTAGAGGATAAAAGGAGGAAGAAGAGGTGTTGTTGGTGGTGGATTTGGACATATAGTGGTGGAGGAGAAACAATAACGACGAGGAAGCGATGGGAAAGGAGGAGGTGTTGTTGGTGAAGGATACGAAGGTGTTGTTGTGGCGGAGGAGGTACTGTTGTTGCTGGTGATGGTGGCGGAGGAGGTATTGTTATTGCTGGTGATGGTGGTGGAGAGGAGAAGAAGAAGAAAAGAGGTGTTGGTGAAGAATACGAAGGTGTTGTTGTGGCGGAGAAGATACTGTCGCTGCTGGTGATGGTGTCGCTGCTGGTGATGGTGGCGGAGGAAGTATTGTTGTTGTTGGTGATGGTGGTGGGAAGATGAAGAAGAAGAAGAAAAAAAAAAAGCCCTAAAATTACAATACCTAGGTTATATATGGAAGGGCATCTCGGGTATATTGAAAATAATTAAAATCTAAATTTATTTAGTATTATGTGAAATGGGGGTTTTGTCTCATTTTTAATGAAAATGGTTTTTCTTTATAAAAGATAATATGAGAGGGTTTTATGCATGGTAAGTTTGTTCACCTTGGTTTTTTGTACCAAGTTTTGTTTTCTATAACTAAAGCAAGTATTTTCGATAAAAAAAAACTCTAAAATTAAATATTCACATTGGCAAAAAAACAATATTTTATTGATAGTAAGAGCATCTCCAAGGGAGTAATACCATTGGAGATGCTCAATGTAAATTTAGGAGTTTTAAAAGATAGATAAAAATTTAGCAAGTGAAATAATCAATAAGGAGGTGAAAATATGTATCCGGTTTTTAAGAGGCACGCAAATTTGTTATGCTCAGAACATCTCGAACGGAATTTAGTTATCAAAAAATATTGATACCAAAGAACATCTCCAATTAAATTTGGATATCTAAACATATTGATGTCACCTAGATTTTAAGAGATTCATAATTAAAAAAAACTTTCCAATATATGTTGTATGGTTAAATATATATTTGATTTGGCAACTTGAATTTCGATGAGAATATGTATTTTTAAATACTCCCATCCAAACTCACATCATAAATTGTTCTTATTTCTATATTAACTTTGTTTTTTAAATTTTGTATATTATGTTTCTTACACCTGTATTAAAACAAATCTTGATTACCACTGGTTGTTATTAAAGCAAACATCTATTTTTATTTCATGTCAACAAATCAGACTAGGGCTACACAAAGGTCGGTTCGGCTCGGTTATTAGCAGAGCCGAGTACCTGTATCTCCCTATAGTTAGTTCTCTACCTGTGTACTTGTACCATGTATTACTCCGTTCGGTTCTGAAATCGTACCCTCTGTTCGATTCGATTCCGATTCAATTTCGGTCATGTACCTGTTCAAAGTTCCCTGTTTTTTTTTCCTGGTTGAGCACAAAACCTTAGATAACAAATTTGTCATAAAACATTAGATCTAGAATTTGAACACTGAATTGAATACCACATAAAATAGAGAGCACAAGAATGTATTGAAAAGAACAAAATATACAGCACATAAATACCTGTAGAATAAGTGTATAATTCTAGAAATTACATGTATGGAAAAGATGGAACTACAACATTTATCTAATTAGAACGACATAATCGAGTTAAGAAAAAGAAGAAAGACGGTAAATGAAGAATTTACAGAGGGAATTATGTAGTATTTACTGTTTATGCTTGTCGGCTCCTGGATTATCTATTTTGATTATTAAAGGATGGTGGAGATCTGACTGTGGGTCTGCCACGATTGGTAGACTTTGTGAGCCTAGCATCCCTTCAATCTCGGTATCATTCTCAGCTAAGGCTTTTTCAAAAGATGCTTTTGCCACTTCAGTGACACACACCATTAGAACCACTGCAACAAAAGTGAAAAGAATGAGTACCACAGACATTAGAATTGTGAAGGAAAAAAAAGTAGAGACTAGAGATCAGTTAATAAATTTGTGGGAAGACTGGAGATTGCTGATGCTCATGAGTCATGAATGATTTTAAAAAAGCCATGGTGATCATAAACAACCCTTAATTTGCTTGGTAAATATTCTTTTCTTCAAGGCAACAAGGACAACCACCACCACCACCTAGCTGTTTCTTTTCTTATTTGAAATTCTTTCGAGGGCTCCCATATGCTTAGAAACTTGAAATTTGCATCAAACAAAAAATTCTCCTATCTTTGTTCTGTTTCTTTTTTGTTGTCAATTATGCTCATTACTCATAGCTAATCAAACTTCAATCTTTCTTCTAACTAAACAGCAAGAGAGACAAGAGTCGAGATGGCTTACCCAGCGAGTTGGTGTTATTTCACCCCATCCATGTGTTACATCAGAAAGATCCTTTACTGTTGTCCCCACGTAAACTAGTGCAAATGTTATTGGCTGCAACCAGATCAACTAATTAGATCAGCATTTACCAACAACCACATCCATTACCAAAAAAAATATCCACATACTACTTTAGGGTTTCTAATCAAGATAAATAACAAATTGATTCAAATAATTTAAGAAAACAAGACACCATACCATCATTCCCATCCAGGAAGCCAGCATATACTCCCATATACTAACTGGAGTAACAGACAGGAGGTGGTTCAACATGTTAAATGGAAGCAGGGAACAAGCCGAAGAAGCAAAACAATCTGCACAATGAAAGAGAAAACATATTAGAAGCCCTCTTTGGAGCCTACTCATAGCTCATACATGCTGGGATACTCCCAAACTGTGAACTCACACAAAGCGCAACAAAAAATCACTACACTTTTATATAGTTTTTACTAAAAATGGATAATCAGAAGATCAAATAGGGTGCCCAAACCTTGAATCCAGATCTCTGAATAGCAATAGCAACTGCCTGAAATTTTGGGTAGTCCTTCAACATAGAAATAACGTATGACCTTCCGATCTATATCAAAGATATGATATCAATCAATTAAAGTTCAATTCACAAGAGAGAATAAGTACTACAAAATGCAAAAAGAAAAGAAAATAATGTTTTACTCAGTAACTGAAAGACATGCAGAAGGAAAAACAATAATATGTGTATGTAAATCATGAATACTTCAGTAATGAAATACTGGTGGTGGTGCTGCAGTGGTGGGGGTGATGAAGAAGAAGGGAAGAAGTGAACTAGATTCGAAGAAGAAGGGAAGAAGTGAAGTCTTTCACTAACCTAGAAATGAACGTCTAAGATTAAATCTATAATTTACGATCAACGGCCTTGAATATCCGGTTTTTCTAGATCGGTTCGGTTCTATTCAAGAATCGATATTTGTACCTGATCTAAGCCGGTTCTGATTTTGAATACTTATACCTGTCCCGAACAGGCCGGTTCCGGTTCAATTCTATCCCAGTTCTTTCGGTTCCAATCCAATCCTTCGATTCCAGTCGCCCTAAATTAGACCATCTCTGTTATCAGTAGAAAAAATAGGTGATTAGATGAAAGATCAATTGGAAAGTGTAGAAATTTTAGGAAGTAAGGGTATCCCCAGGAACGGTTTATTAATTAGCTGAGATGTCAAATAAAGAACCGGGGATTCATACTGGAAGTACGTGCCCCATACCCCTACTTATTTTGATTATATGAAAGATAACTGACACAAAACAACATCTGAAAAATTAAATAAACTTGGTTACATGATTCCAACAAAAACATAAATTAGCATGAGATAAATTAACACTCTCAGTTCAAGCGTGTTTCTTGAGTAGCTTGAAGACAAAGAAACTAGTCTTAGAATTCCACAACATATTTCCAAGCTCATCGCCAGCTTGTAGATTCATGGGCCTAACGAATTTAGGATGTCACCCCCTGGAAATATCTATGAATGATTTTACTCCACTTCTCAAACACATTAATTAGTTAGTATATGAACCCTTGAAGTATCAAATTTCCCTTCGTAGAACTGTCCAAGAATCGCCATCACATTTTAAACCCATCCCCGCTTGGAGTTCCTCTTGCTAAAGATTGGAGTCTGATGTAAGGTCCTCCAACTCATCAATTATGGCATTATAGCAAAAAAAGTACTGTTCCTGGTAAGCTTTAGAGTTCGACAAAAATTTAGGAAGGTTCAAATACTTGGAAACAAATGCAGATCTCAGAGACAAGTTACTCTTGATTATTTGGATTCTAACACTTTCTATCTGAGAGGTTCAAAATTCTTAACTAATTGTAATGTCAAATCTGAAGGTACATGAGATTGTAAAACTCTTATGTTTTCACATGAGCAAAATGAATGATCATACACCCTTCCAATAAGCTTAACTAGTTTTCCACTCTCTTTCCACATTTACCCGCAACTTTAACGAACAAGATGAAAATACCAAAGTTTCAAACATATAGGTGAGATCTAAGAAGATACCATTGTTTGCACCATTCTGATACGCTGAGATCTGAAGATGCTGACAGTATCACCAAGATTTACAGCAGTCATATTTCCATCAAGGATTCTTTGAATCGTATTAAGCATTGTACAAAAAGCACCCGTTCTCCCAATACCCGCACTGAGCAGAGGACAAAAAAAAATGTCACAAGGATGTGTATGAGTTTCTGATCTTACTGTTCCTCATCAATTTAAAACATTAGGGGATGGTACAGTCACAAAGAGTTAACCTGCAGTGAACAACTATGGGGCCAAGACCAGGGGGTATATGATATATCCTTTTCACAATTTCACGAACTGCAAGTGTGTCGTCGGGTACTCCATGATCAGGACACTGTGGGCAGGCTCTTCTGACTAATCAAACAAACAGTTACAGGACAGATAAGCATACAGTAATACCTTTGATGTGATGTAATCGTTAAGACAATACATGAAGATAAATAAACAAACGGCAACGAGAAATCATGAGATTTGGATTAGTACAAATCAGTTTCAAATTTGGCTATGAAAAAGAAAATTGTTTCTGATTAAATTTAAAATATATACTGCAAGATCTTAGAAACATTGGTTCTTATTCTCATTACAGGAATTCAAGGAAAATCAAGCCTCACATAATTTATCAACGTCTATACAGCTTTAAATTGGAACATATTCACATAATGACCTGTCAACTATATCTTAAGCATGGTATGATATCTAATGAGAGATGTGCTTCAAAAACTTGTATCTTATTATCATTATAATAGAACCTTCAGATTAGTAGTAATACTTGTTAAATGGTGTCATTAGACTCATTACTAGGGTTTTTGTAACTACCATACACATCTTCACTGCAGTTTGCACCTTCACATTCATCCCGCATATATAAATTAACCCAAAAGTGACATTCAGGTTTATCTAGGGATGAGAGAAAAACGAAGTGTAGCCAATTTACAAGATTTGTCTTACCTGTTTATACTTCACCTCCAAACAACGCAAGACTAATGAAGTGTCAGTTGTTGTTGTCCATTTCGTGGTGACTTGAATATTACCAAATTCTCTTGGCATATCTTCCGAATTAAAATAATCTCCACATTTGACAGTCTGCAGAGAGCACTTCAGCAAAAGAAAGAAAAAGAACATACAACAGACTACACGTTATGGAAAACAAAAAAGAAGTACCTAGCAAAGATCAAGATCATAAAATCACGATTCACGGGGGTGGTATGCAATAAGTAATGGATGGGTGGGAAAAAAGGAAAAGGCAAACAGGGCGAACAAGGACTGGAATCTATATAATACATTAGGACGGCTTGGATTCCAAAACTATGAGTTTGTAGTCAAGGGCTGAATTTCACCGAAAGCTCTTGAGATGTAACAGACCAAATGAATCTAGAGCTAATTTGTAATAAAGTTGTAAAAGGACCCACTACAATTGACGCCTAAATTTGAGGGAAAAAATTCTCTGTATCACTTGCGATACGGGTTACAATTAGTAATCGGATGGTTGTAATTTTCAACAATTAGAGTGTTAGGCACTTTCAGCTATTATGACAACCACAAGCTACAGAATAGCCACGAAATTCAGAAGGCATCAAAAGCCACAAAGAAGATTCAATAGCATGCAGTACCCTGGCAGACATATTCAACATGAAAAACAGCAAAACAAACATGAAAATGGCATATGTTGATGGGAAGAGAAATTTCCTTAGTAAATAATTACTGGCACTTTAAAAAGAATCAGCATACCACAAATTCAAAGTACAGGTAGCCTTATTCCTTCATTTTTAATATTAGATGTTATGCTTCCAATAGATCAACATAACTTAGCTTAGAATTTTTTTTATACTTATATAGTATCTATAAAATACAAATTTTATATTTTTTAAAATTTCTCGTCGCAAATGAGTTGAATCAGGTTAGCGGGTTAGATCGGAAATGATCAACCTACTTATAAATAGGCGTCCCGGCTAGGATGTAAATGACCCAATTTACACGTGGTTTTGTAACAAAGACTAGAGCATACTAAACGGTTTTGAGATTGTATTTACAGGTTTTTAATATTTACTTGTCCATTGTATTCCTAATTTATTTTTTTCCCATTGGAATTTTTTTAATTTAGCAAAAGAAATAAGTAAATTACAAACACATTATAACGTGAGTGAGTTTGTGAGATTACGTGTTTTATAGTTTTGAATACATCCTCCACTGCATTATTTGTTTCAGAGGTTTGCTATGAGGATGTGTTTGAACATGGTTTCGTTCATTTTTTAAAAAAATTAATTATTAGTAGAGACGACCATCATATACGCGTATACAACAGAGTCGGAGTGGGTGTGAAATGAAGTATAAATTTTATATTTTATGATTATAGATGGTGGAATTTTGATAAAGGAAAAAACTGTAAATTTATTTCTGTCCTATATCAGAAATATCAAATTTATTTCTGTCCTGTATCAGAAATATGGAACTTGGATTTCTATCTTACATTCCGCAAGAGAATTGAGAGTACAAATTCTATTAATGGTTGTAGGTACTCCACACTAATCTTATAGCCTTTATATATAAGATATCGGAGCTTCACCTAACTGAACTTTCGATATTCTACGTATATAGATTTGTATTTCAAGTATCAATAACCGTAATTTGGCCAAAAATTCAATGTTCACGCAAATGAAGAATGCATCAAAATCCTAATGTGCGCGGAGTTGGTCTAGTCCAGCGTCAGAGACTGTTAACGCTAGCAAATATAGAAGAATTCATATGTATGTCGCTGTGACAAGCCCAATGCCAGGCTCATATGCACGACGCTGGGACTAGCCCAACGCTAGAGGTTTGCGCTCATATGCACGATGCTGGGACTAGCCCAACTCCAGAATCCTAATGCGCGACGCTGAGACTGCCTAGCGCCAGACCTTTGCGTGCATATGCGCACGACGCTGGACTAATCCTAGCGCTAATCTTTATTGCACTGGAAGCCTTCGTGCACTTCTCCTTTGGCTTCGTCCTTAAGCACTCATTTGCACGAGCCTGTCCCCGAGAGCCCTTGTGTATCCAAGCTTGTGCATTTACAGGTTTGTGCACCTTCAAGCCTATGCACTTCCAAGCTTGTGCACTTCCAAGCTTGTGCATTTCCAATCTTGTACACTTCCAAGCTTGTGCACTCCAAGCTTCCGAATCCAAGCTATGAGCAATACTTGCACGGTGCTTCTTTTTGGCGCTAGTCCAATGCTAACGCCCGAACCTCGCATCCTTTGCGATGTTGGCCTTAGCACTCCTATACACATGCTTTCGACATACCACTTGATACTAATGGCTTCTGCTACTCTGATTTATGCACCAAACCACTGATAGCTAGTGATCAATTATTGTTACTAAATGGCTAACACCTGGCATATTTTATGAACAAGGTTCAGTGGCGCCATCTATGTGCGTAATTATCGAAGATACGCACCAAATATGCATCGAGATGTTACCTTCCACAAAGTGATGCCATATAGGGGTCCCACGAACCCATGCAACTAACATTTCATGAGATGGCACTTTCTGCAAAGATATGTCACAGGCTTGCATCACTCACTCAGTGATGCCATGGTTGAACATTGTGTATGAAGTGATACCCATGTCTCATGTCATCTCTGAAATCATGCATGGTTATTCGAGACTAATTGTCTATTGACGAGGGTGGCGGGGTAGTGCTCATGCATCGCTGCCATCCTCCATGACTCCCAAGCATCAATATCAAGCTATTTTTTACATAATCCTTTCTTGAATCCTTCATGGTGGCTCATCTCCTTGCACTAAGATGTGATGCCTAGAAAATAATGAATAGTATAGTCTACTCCATGTACTGAGCCACTGATAGAATTACTAACCTTACTATACTTGAAACTATTAGTTGGTTTACTCAATTCATTAATCAAAAGAGTCATTCACGTGACTCAACCATTAAATTTACGAGACATCACGTATGTCATGGGGGATACTCATTAGGGTATTGGTCTGGAAGTTTACATCCTTTGCGATGTAACTAAATACCCACGATGAGAAAGAATTAATTCGACCGTTGCTATGAGGAATTAATGAACATTACGGTAACGAGGTGTCGAACTCGCCAAAAATTAATTTCTTACTTCTCTTTACACTAATTAGTAGTACAAGGATAAGCAAGTTCGTCCCTAAGAGCAAAGGATCTGGGATAGAGTGTTCAAACACTCTATCACTTTCAAAACGAATGATGACTAGGCGAAAGTGATTTTTACACTATGGGGGAGTGAAGTAAAGAGGCTAGAAGGGTGAAGTTTTCCCGTATAGTATAATATTTCACTTTGGATGGGAAAAGATTACCCGTCCAGGTAATACATTTAAGTATTTTAATAGTTAAAATCTAGGTATGACCCGCGTTTGGGGTATTTAATATTGAAAAAATACCTAAACGGGTGAAATTCAGCCGTTTAGGACTCTATTTTACCCAGACGGGTGAACTTCATCCATCTAGCGAAGACTAGCGATCAATTATTTGATTGAAGGAGTGTATGATATACTTTGGGTGAAAGAGGATTTACTCTCTACCCATAGCGAGATCTAATTTGTTATATTTGGGTGTAACTCATTCACTTTGAATGAGAACTCTCTATCCATAGCCTTTGCTCTAAGGGAGAGCTGAGTTAAAGTTGCTAATTCAAATTTCTGATGAAAAAAAAATAATGCAAAACTATAGAAAAAAAATATGCAAATATGAAGATGAGAATGATTAAGGAGTCTTTCTCCACTAGTGAACATGTATTCAATCAATCGTACAAGCAAAATATTCTTCGAGATACGTTTACTGACAATCTTAGATAAGTTATATGTTCAGATAGTCTATTGGACTCCAAGGTCACTTCGTAAAATAAGTTCTCTAATCGTTTCTAGTTGATTAAGCCACTTTGAATAAACTCTCTTATGTAACTTAACCAACCAGTATTTTTATTGAGTCGGGTTGATCCTAACAACATGTAAACTTAGGGTTATCTTCTTCACATCAAAATACACAAAATCCCTTTGCAAAGGTGATATTTTTCTACTTGTGAATAAATCGTCTAAACAATTACGGATTTTGAATTAATAATCTAGCATTAGTATCGCAAACAAGCTATTCAATTGGCCACTTAAAAAACTTAAAAGCAATCCATGGTCATAAGCATGGTAGAAAACAAGCAATAAAACAATATCGAAAAAGAAAGATTAACTTGCAATTAAAAACCCAAGTCATATAGTTTCGAATTTATCCCTAACCCATAATAAATTAACTACTCATAATGGAGTTGAAGAATAAATTACAAACCCTGGAAGTCGCAAAATATTTCCCACGTGAACCTACAAAAATAAGTAGAATAAGTGAGAATAGATATTAGATGAAAAAAAATAGATTTCTCCATCTCTTGTTGAAGTTGCTCTTATATAGCTTAACTTGTTCCACCAATCCCACTTGGAATATAATTCACTTTCCTTGTACAAATCAAATACCACAATTTCCAAATTGAATTGAAATTATGTTTAGGAAACCCTTTAATCTGGCGAAAACGTGACACGAAGCGCGACTTGTTCCACTGCCCAATTTCACGTCCAACAAGTCCTACCCTTTTGATTCGATGAAATTTTATATTTCACACCCTAATCTCTGAAATCCGGCATCCTGAACCAGTCACACCGGCTCGCCATAAGTTTTGCAGTTTGGGAAAACTGGTTCAAGCATTTATTCGAACACCTTGCGTGCATATCTTAGCAAGAAGAGGAAAATATAATATTGATTTGTATAGCTTGTTGCATCTTCTTCCCTGTAATTTCTAGATCATACCCATTTATTCATACATTCAAAATTCACAGTAGCATTCAAAACAAACCCAACTTCATCAAGCCTTTCAACATTATCACTGATTCTGAAACCTATTGCTCCCAACCATTGAACCACGGCTATAACTCTTGAATGATTCTCCGACAACTCTTTTTTTTTCTATTCAAATATGAAATTCATGTGTTCGAAAACCCCTCAGCCTCTTCAAACTGTACAGCTACACACCACTCCGTCCATCCCTAGATTTCTTTCATGCTTCAAACAAAGACCACCATCTCTTCATCAATCTTCACTATTCTCACTTTAGTGTTTCAAATCTTTGCATTTCGATTCTTCCCTTTGTTGTCTAAAACCCATACTTATCACTCAAATTCATACCCAATTTTCTGCACCAGACTCCTTCTCATCATTCTGTCTTTCTTGTTGTTTTCTCAGTTTAATTGATGTTATTCTTTCTTGTTTATTCTCACACACTCTTTTGTGTCTTCTTGATCTCAGAACATAGTACTAACCCATTGCATACGAGCCATAGACTCATGGCTAGTTGTGAGGAGCAAAAGAGAGATAGACATGAACCGTTAAAGACGTAAACCTATTTTTTGTTTGGATGATAAAAGATGGTTTTAGGCACCCGAAAATGAGATATATGATGTCGTTAAACCATTACTTTGTAAAAAAGTGATGGAGGCCCTGAGTATATGTGCGTCTTCCTTTCTAAACAAACCGTTTGAATACCTTTAGCACTTCTTTATGAAACAGTTGGTATCCTCTAGTAATTCTCTGAATTGTTTTTTAAACTCTGCTTCCCCTAGTAATTCTCTGTTTTGATGCATTCGAGACTTGTGTGCTCGCTAGCTTTGCGCCCATCAACACCCAATGACTCCGGATAATTTTATAGGCTCCCATTTTTATTTTTTTTCTTCCCATGATTCCAAAGTACCTATAAAATGTAAAACAAGAGTACTATACACAAAATACAAGAGAAATAACTAAGAAAGCATAACCAATTGATATTAATTAAGGTGTTTTAGACACCTATCAAATTTCCTCACACTTAGACTTTGCTAGTCCTCAAGCAAACTATACCAAAATACTTATAATAGTACAAATCAAATCCTAACTCACTTTTGGAGGAATCTCGGTTACACTTAGCATGTGCAACAACCCTTTAAACCCTGGGTATACCTAGCGCAAGAGTTATAGTCTCTTGAGGGTTTACAAGAGGTATACCCACAAAACCTACTCCAAATCCTAAATACTCCAAACTACAAACATCCGAAGAGCTATGAGGACATAAAGTTTTTGCACCCAACAATAAAAAGTTAGAAGTACAAGAGAACTACAAATAAAAATACGCTTAATTGACGAAAAAGATGGTATAATGTGTCAAACCAACGCCATATGAAGGAATGCAACCTCTAGAGAAATCAATAAGCATTTATCCACGACTTCTGTCTCATCGTTTAGTCACTCAAAAGATGATAAAATTGGGTCGATCATGTGCGCAAGATGGAATAACGACGAGAATACTTACACACGAAAAGTTGACGCTTATTTTCAATTTCTGACAATCTCTAAGAAAGGAAGTCAACCATATGCGAGACTGAGAATGTTCACCCACCTTCTCATCCAAGCTTCAAATAAACACTCCCCTCTATAACGTCGAATAAAAACAACTTGTCTTCGACTTCAAAATTTTGATAATGAACTTTCACCCCTTATACTCTTTAACTTTACACTTTCTCACCCGGCTGATGAAAACTAACTCTTCAGTCCTTTTATTCTTCAAATTGTTGTCTTTAACGTCTTTTAAATTTATTCTTCACTATGGCATTTATGAACAAATGCAATAAACTTTTTTTAATGATATTATAATACAAACATGAATAATATGATAAGGAATGAGAATGCCATATAATATAAACTTTAGCACTTGATTCTTCATAACTCTAGTATTCTCTTATACCTAACATTCACGAAAAGTTTACTTTTTTTTTCTTGTACTTCTACTTTTTATTACCTTGTATGTAGACTTTCTCACCTTTTATTGTTGCTTATACCTTTGACGCCTTCAACTTTCTTCAAAAATTTCAGTTTCTTCCACTTGTTGATGATGATAAGTTTCTATTGACGAAGTTAGCGCAGATGAAACACTCTAAACGAACAATATATGTTGAAGGTTTGGTGCCTCACTCTTATTTTTTAAATTGGTAGTCTTCATTAATGATTTATTAGCTCTTTAATATGTTATAACTTTTGCACCTTGATGTGATTGTAGATTGTGGTAAATAAGGTTCAAACTCTCGAGCTTGTGAATACTGATTTTAGATTTTAATAAACTAATTTTAAACTAAAAATATACACAAAATATGAAAATAATATTCACAACAAAGTTGGGAGAAAACTGAGGCTAGGTTTCCACTATTTGTCCGATTTTTATAATGATTAAATTCAATAGTTATAATCATGCAATTCTAACTTTTAATTTGATTCTAAAATGTTGCAATAAGTAAATTCTTAAAATAACAATTGTATAACAAAAGCATGGAATATCTAAACCCTAGGCAAAGCATATACCATCTAACGAAATCACAATTGCTCGATAAAAATTATTAAATCAATTTCTAATTAAGGCAAACAATCATAAAATAATTGTATAAATTAATTAAATAACATTACCACATAATTTTTGGAAAAAGTAGCTTCCACCATCGCCTCAGAGATGGGGTTCAACTCCTCATATTTTTCATTTGCTCACAATTATGATTGGAAGAAGAAAATAAACAATAATGATAAAACAGAAAAACTGCAACGATTATAAATGTTACCGCAATCACTGTTACAAATATGTGTTTCTGATTCAAATTAAATGTTGCAGAAGCAGCTACAGGAAATATGACATTTTCTTAGCGCTGTAATTTTCAAATGTATTAGCCATTCTGCGACTCTTTCTGAATGTAGTCTGCGTCTTCTTCTTCTCCTTTACGTGATGAACAGCAGCAGCAGCAGCAGCAGCAGAAAATTGTGAATCGAGCTTTTCTCTCTAATCTGAACGTAACCCTCCAGCTCTCCCCCCTTTGATGTTCCTCCAGGTCTTCTATTTATACTACTGACCCCAAATCTCTTGATAATCTTCTCCCTTTAATCCTTCAATCTTGGCAGTGAAGAAAAATATTCTCGGTTATTTTTTTCTTGATCTGATTTGTTTCTCATTGATTCCCGCTGACAGTTGCATCTCTGGCTTTGATTAGTTAGATATCCCAACAACTTTGAAAGATTAAAACACAACTATACGCGTTAAACAGAATTATCCATGAAATATTCTCGTTGTTTTATTTGATTTGATACGGGTTTTTTGTCTTCATTTCTGGGTTGATTCTGTTGTACAAATCATATACTAATTAAGACAAGAATAATCTTGTCTTAAACTCTTGTAATTAACCCAAAAACATCGCATTCAATTCTTCACAGATTCGATATATTTGATATCTACTTTTCCCGCCATTGCATTTTACTTTGAATTTGGGCATGGGTGCCCCAAATCCAAAGTATGGGTGCCTTAATCAATTTGGGAGGGTGCCTTTAACAAAATCTCGGGTGCCTTTAACACTTTTGATAAGGGTGTTTCTAGCACTTTTAAGCCCACTTTTTCCATATTTATTTATTCCACCAAAGTATCTGCAATTACATAAAATCACATTATTAGCACAACATCAAGCTCTAGCAATGAACAAATTAAGGACAAAGTAGACACGAAAACGTGTCTATCAAATACCCCCAAACTTATTATTTGCTAGTCCTCGAGCAAATCTAGTAAAAACAAATTCTAACTCACTTTCGCAGGCATCGCGATTGCACTTAGCGTGTGCAATAAGCCTTTAAACCCCTAGGTGTCCCTAGTGGACGAGTTTTGTCTCGTGAGGGTATACAAAAGGTGTACCCACAAAACCTTTACTCCAAATCCTAGCTACTTCTGAACGATTGAGGGTAAACACTAAACAAACTATATAGTTGGCATACTAAATTCTTCGCCTATAAGAATCATTACCCTATATGAGTCCAATTGCTATACACGAGTTTTCACTCAGTGTACTAAAATTCATACAAGAATTTAAAACTCTACTTAAATAGTTGTTCAACCACGATACTCAGAATCTATCAAAGTTCAATCACATGAATACATTTAGAAGATGGATATAGACAAAATGAAGTTTGCACCTAGAAAACAATCTGCATATATAGCAATAGCTTTACAAGAATATTGACAGATAATGGTAAAAGTGGAACTATTGTCCCAAAAGAGTTACCCCCAGACTTAGTCCTTTCTACACTCGGAAGTGTATACAAAACATAAGTGGAAGGAACTTTTATGTGTTTCTCTTGGCAAACCTGCAAGGTGTTAGACTCAAACACATATGGTGGATACTTAGAAGCAAGGAATTCAGAAAGAAATTTAGAAGTATTTAATTCCAGCCCGAATTAGGTACCCTCTTAAAAGATGGATTAAAAACTCTTTGAGAAACTACTACTAGTTTGGGAGGATCATCATTAGATAAATATTCATATTATAGATAGTGGGTTTTTGACAAAGGGTAAAACAATCAATTTGGGTAATTTTTCAGACTAGGGATAAAACAGTAATCTACATATTAAGGGGGGAAATGGCCATTTTATAATTATCGGTGAAAATTCATATTCATCAAGTTTTGGACTAGGGTCAAAATAGTCACTTTACCAAAAAAGTCGAGCGAAAAAGGCGCAATGGTCATTATAGGATTTTACAGTATTCTCGAATAAATGTGCTACTAAATGCATCATACCATCTAATTGCAGAGTCGCATCAAATATCATCTCAAGTTGCAAACTTCCACAGCTAAATCTCTTGAAAATATTTTGATTACAACGCTAGCACCAGTGCCAAGCTTGGCGCTGTTAGCAACAACGCTGGTAGCCTTTACCCTGGCGTCAACCTTTACACTAGCGTCGGCCTTTACACTGGCATTAGCCTTGACGCCTTGCTAGCACTCCCCTTTCCCTTGCTCGTGTGTAACCTTGCCCGCGTCAGCCTTGACGCCTTCCCATATGCGTTAGCCTTGACGCCTTCCCATATGTGTCAGCTTTGACGCCTTGTTAGCCTTTACCATATGCGTTAGCCTTGACGCCTTCCCATATGCGTCATCTTTCTCATATGCGCCACTTGCGATTGTGTCAGCCTTGCTCCTTTGCTACTAGCGTCAATATTAGGCCGTTACCATACTATGTTGACAAAACTCATCTGTAACATTATCTTACAACAAACTTACGTGTTTTGAGCCCATGAATCCACTAACTCTACGAGAAATCAACACATTACATGGGGGGATTATTCATGGGGTTTTGGTCTGGTGGTTACAACTACATGCAGCGTGGCAACACCCCATGATAAGAAAGTTATAAAGTAGTAGTAAGGCTGAATCAGTTAATGGAGTGATGGTTTCCCAGAGATTCCAAGGCGGTTATACTATTATCCCCAAGACTTCCACCTCTCCATCTCTTCACTTCCTCCACTACTTACAAGGAAAATTATGTTCCCAAACTATTATAAATAGGCTACTTAGCCCATTCAGAAAAAAAAAACAAGCTGACCATTCTCATAAGCTTTGTTATTCTCAATAGTTCAACCTCTACACACATAATTCAATACACATATTTCCTTTAACTTTCTTTGCTTCCCTCCCCTAAGATCAACCATTCTCTCTCCCTGTGACCGAAGCAGAACGGAACGGCTACTATCGTCGTTTAGGCTTGTCCTATACGATTTTGATTTCCGAATCTAAAGAAAGTACTTCTACAGTACATTGTTTTGCCTAGGAGCAATTTTTAGGTACTAACAATTGGCGACTACAGTGGGACGTGATATGTTTTAGAAATAGTGGTAAAAGATTCGATACTCAGACTTATAAAGATTTGATTTTTAAACCTAATTTTTAATACTAAAAATAAAAAATATTAAAGTAGAATTGATTTCAGATTATAGAAAGAACTGAGACTAATGATTCCACCATTAGCCAATTTTTCAAGTGATTTAGCATTAAGAATTATTTTGCAACTCATACATTCAATTGATTTTAAATATTGCCAAAGTTAGATTTACAAAATAATAATTGTAAATCAAAATTATGAGACATCAATAGCTCTAAACTAAGCATAACTCATCAAAAGAAAACACAACTAATTGATAAAAATCATTATTTCAATTTTAATTCAAAGAAAATAATCATAAAAAAATTGTAAAAAAATTAATAAGATAAAAATATACCACTTTATTATTGGGAAAATGGCTTCCTCCGTCGCCTCAGTAATAGGTTCTAGCTCCTCATGTCAAACACTCTCTCAAAATACATGTTCATAACTCAAAGTGCTTAAAAGAAGAGAAAAACAGAAGTAACACAGAAAACAACTACGAATATAGGTGTTGCTAAGATTGATTTCTGTATTGTTGAAGAGAAAAAATAAAACAAAGAATAAAAAACGCTTCTGGGCGCAGTAAAAGAAGAAAGAAAAGGTAATGCCAACTGCGACTGTATTCTCCTGTGGTCTGTACTCCTTCTTCTTCTTCACCGGCGGATTTTTTTTTTTCTGAATTTTTTCTCATGACTCCCGATGATTTTTTCTTGTTTCTCTTCGCTATTTATAGGATTAATAAACCCTAAAAGACTTCCTTAAATGATAAGGACCCTAAATATCTTCCCAAAACAGATCCAATCTCGTGTTAAACCAAAATCAGAGATATCTCCTTTTTCCAGTACAACTCGTGTTTTCTAATATGTTTTCATGGCAAGCAATACTCAGAAGTGACGTGTTTTGATATATTTTGACTGCTTAATCACTTTGAGATATAAAACAACTTCTTAACTCCCTTAAAACTCGGTTTCAAATAACTCATATTCATTTTCTCACGTAAAGAATTCATTCCAGCCAATTACGAATTCAAAAGCAAGATGAGGGGTGCCCCTAATCCATCTGGTGGGTGTCTTTATCAATTTTCTGGGTACCTTTAGTAAATTTTCTGGGTGCCTTTATCAACTTTTTGAGCCGATTTTTCCACAAATATTTATTTCCCAAACATACCTACAAAGACATAAAAACCCATAATAAGTACAAAATTGAGCACTAGTAATATAGAAAATTGAGCACAATTTAGACACAAAAATGTGTCCATCAAATACCCCCAAACTTACTATTTTCTAGTCCTCGAGCAAATCTAATCTAGAAACAAAATAAAATCCTAACTCACTTTCGCAGGAATCACGACTACATTTTGCATATGTAATAAGCCTTTAAACCCCTAGGTGTCCCTAGTGGACGAGTTTTTTCTCATGAGGGTTTACAAGAGGTATACCCACAAAACATTTACTCCAAACTCTAGCTACCTGTGAACGATTGAGGGTAGACACTAAACAAGCTATTTAGTTGACATACTAAATTCTTCGTCTATGGGAATCATTACCCTATATGAGTCCAATTGATGTACACGAGTTTGCACTCAGCGTACCAAAATTCATATATAAGAAAACACAGCTCTACTTAGATAGTTGGTCAACCATGATGTTCAGAATCTATCAAAGTACAATCACATGAAAAGATTTAGAAGATGGATATAGACAAAATGAAGTTTGCGCATGTTGACTAAGGTGAACGGTGATTCCCATATCTGTCTGAAGGTCAGTGCCAGGATGAATCCTAATGGATTGAGATACGTTCCCACTGGTCTTAATCCTAATATTAATGTCGACTCAACTGGTATATACAAGAGTCCCAGCGATCGATTTATTGAAAATAAAACAATTATATATGTACTGACAACATGATTGGATCAAATTGAATCCAAGCGCATGCTCCTTATCAGCATCTTACATGATATCTCTCATGGATCCTGCGTTCCACGCTTGCTTAGGCGACAGAGACAAGGAGAACACAGACATATTGCTATCAAAGTGTCAATACTCGATTATTATTTTTTTAAATATAAAATGGGGCTTGATCTTAAACACTCTATTTCATCATGGCGACGATAACAATTCGATACTGGTGGCCCACCAAATCACTTAGAGAAACACAAAAATTACAAAAATAAAAACAGAATGTGATATGGTCGAAATAGACTTCGAGATATGGTGACAACTATCATGTTATTTCTAACATCTGAACTCTGTCCTTTTATGAATAGACCACTAAACTGGGCACACCAATTCCTATAGAAAAAAACTAAGTTTCCATCTACCTAGAATGGTTAGTGTTATCCTGAATTGTTCACAAGCTTCTAAATTTTGGAGTTTTATTATTGCACTAAAAAGTTTCTCCCTTACCCCCAAACTTAAATCAAACAATGTCCTTAATGTTTCAAAATAAAGAGCAGTACCAATAAATAAGTAAAAAGAGGAATAAAGAGGTAAGTCAGAAAGATAGTAACTGGGCGTAACAATCATTCGATGGAGAATAAGACAAAAAATAAAAACCTAAAAACAAATAATAAAAACCTACAAAAATATACTACTGTACAAAAAAACAACATTAATGGTCAATCAAGGTAAACAGAGTCCTCCAGAGGGACCTCCTCAACATCACTTGTAGGAAAAGGCTCTAAAAATAGTTTCAATCTCTGACGGGTAACCTTGAAAGAACTTCTACCATCTTGAGTCTCAATCTCAATAGCACCATGAGGAAAAAAAGTGCGAACAACAAAAGGACCGGTCCACCGAGAGCGTAACTTCCCGGGGAATAGATGCAAACAAGTATCATACGGAAGAACTTTTTGACCTAGAGAAAATGACTTTCTTAAAGTATTTCTATCATGCACAAGTTTCATTCTGTTATTATACTCCCTAGCACTATCATATGCATCTTTCTGAATCTCTTCCAATGGGGGTCTTAAATGCAGTACAGTAAGCCCATAAGGCATCAGTAAGCCTCAATGACCAGTCTTTCCTGTTGGGATTAACTGTTTTCTGTAGAATACGTTTTATCTCCCTGTTGGAAACCTCTACTTGACCACTAGTCTGTGGGTGATATGGGGTAGCTACTTTGTGGGTAATACCATTTTTCTTCATCAAAAGCTTAAACAGTTGATTACAAAAGTGTGACACTCCATCACTAATTATACCTCGCGGTGTACCAAAACGTGCAAATATGTTATCATTCAAAAATTGGACCACAACCTTGTAGTCGTTTGTTTTTTACGAAACCCGCTCTACCCACTTAGATACATAGTCTACAGTGACAAGGATGTAAAAATAACCAAAATAATTAGGAAAATGACCCATAAAATCAATGCCCCATACATCAAATACCTCAATAACTAAAATAGGGTTCAAAGGCATCATATTTCTATGGGAAATAGTTCCTAACTTCTGACAACGCTCACAAGCAACACAGTAACTGTGGGAGTCTTTAAATAATGACGGCCAATAGAATCCACACTGTAATATCTTAGCATCAGTCTTCTTAGCACTAAAGTGACCCCCACAAGCATGATCATGACAAAAGGAAATAATACTGGACTAGTCACTCTTAGGTATACATCTCCTAAGAATATGGTCTGGACAAAACTTAAACAAATAAGGATCATCCCAAAATAAATGCTTCACCTCGGCTAAAAACCTAGAACGATCTTGTTTACCTGTGTGTTGAGGCATTCGACCAGTCACAAGATAATTCACTATATTCGCAAACCAAGATAATTGGGAAATATATAATAGTTGTTCATCAGGAAAACTATCTCTCACAGGAGGAGAATCATCAGGGGAATCCACAACAAGTCTAAACAAGTTGTCTGCTATTATATTTTATGCACCCTTTTTGTAACACCCGTAATTTTCGCATGACGCTTACTCATGGACGTTTCATGGCCTGGGTTGAAGCTTCATCCTAAGCTTATAAAGCTTACCCAGATATGCATTGGGGTGTGGATGCCTTGACCTTGAATTATAGTGTTAAGGCCCTATTACGCTGATGCGTATTCGAGGAGGCATGATAGTGCAAAGGCACTATTATACCGAGCCGAAGTTGCGTAAGTGAGAGCATCATAGTGTTAAGGCACTATTATGGCATGATGCATGATCCAATGCATCACCGAGCCGAAGTTGCGTAAGTGAGAGCATCATAGTGTTAAGGCACTATTATGTCGTGATGCATGATCCAATGCATCACCGAGCCAAAGTTGCGTAAGTGAGAGCATCATAGTGCTAAGGCACTATTATGCCGTGATGCATGATCCAATGCATCACCTAGCCGAAGTTGCGCAAGTGAGAGCATCATAGTGCTAAGGCACTATTATGCCGTGATGCGTGATCCAATGCATCACCGATCCGAAGTTACATAAGTGAGAGCATCATAGTGCTAAGGCACTATTATGCCGTGATGCATGATCCAATGCCGAGCCAATGTCGTTATTTGATATATGCATCATAATGCTAAGGCACTATTATGCTGTGATGCATTATCGAGAATGCATCACCGAGCCAAGAATGATTGGCTTTGGCAAGAAATCTTCATTTTCGGCCTTACAGATGGATGGCCCTTACCTTTCAAATATTTATTTGTGGAAATGCAAATAAAACATATATAGGGAGGGAGCTTTGCTTGAATGTGCATGAGCGGTAATGCACATATAAATGCGATGTAGCTTATACGATGGAACATACTTGATGCTCATCAACATGTTTAACTGTAGCTTACCCGAGAATGTTTCGCTTGGCTTTGGCAAGAAATCTTCATTTGCGGCCTTGCAGTCGATGGATGACCCCTACCTTTCTAATATTTGTTTGTAGAAATGCGAATATAACATATATAGGGAGGGAGCTTCGTTGGAATGTGCATGAGCGGTAATGCACATATAGATATGCGAAGTGGCCAATACGTTGGCATATTTGATGCATAAGCATCAATATGCTTGTAGCTTAACCGATGAAGCTTGAATGTGCATGAGGGGTAATGCACATGTAGATATGCGAAGTAGCCTATACATTGGAGCATACTTGATGCATAAGCATTCATATGCTGGTATCTTAGCCGATGAAGCTTGAATTATGCGAAAACATCTTTCGATCGTGCTACGTACTTGATAATGCATATTTGCATAATAAATAACAATAGTTATGCACAAGCTAGTGCATACCTTGCGAAATCCCTCTGGCTTACACGGACTAGGATTTGCTTGGCCTTTGGACTTGCGATGAAGTTGGAATCGAAGTTGGATTTGCCTTAATAGGCTTAAGCTGCTTGTCCCTTTCGAATTGACCCTTTGATGAACTACGGTCATGCTTGATCCCATCAAGGTACGGTTTGGGTATCTAGGCATCCGCAATGCAATGAATTGAGGTGCAACACCTTATCGCTCAAATCATCTAATTTGGGAGATGATCGCGACATTATGGTAACTCATATCAGCTGGCTCGGCAATGCTAAGCAAGAGATGACTGTTACCACACTTGATGAGGTAGTTGCAATTCCATTTGATGGATTGTCCATACTTCCTTGGAACCGTCGCGGCATGGAATGGCATGTGCCTGGATGTTGCACTCTTGGCAAGAACAAGATAAGTGCAGGCTCCACGCATGGTTGAAGCAAAATTGATGAAGCGAAAGCTTAGGATTGAAATAGCCTAGGTGTAGGTCCAAGGCATGAGTTAGGCTTGGACAGAAAAGCGAAATTATGTGATGCTTTCCAAAGGCATCCCCATTAGCTTTATAGCCTTCATCCCTTGGTATAATGAGGGTAAGTTGGAATGGTATGCTAGTCAAAGGCATTCACCTTAGGCAATAATGGCCTTGCACCCTTTGTAGGTCAAGGATGTGTTGGAACGATATGGAGACTACGGTTTGAGTACCATGCTTGCAAAACATGTTTGGAAAGGAAAATATGCCTGGAACGGTATAAACGTAGCTTGAATGATGTGGGAACTACGTTTCGAGTATAATGCTTACAAGGTAGGCTTGGAAAGCAAAAATTTACCTGCACTTTACAGCGAGAAGTTAGGCTTTAAGGTCGGGTTACACTCTTTAAAATCACACATCGGGGAGTTCTGGCCTGCCCAGCGCAAAGCGCACCGGAAGCGGGATTTTCCGATCCGTGACACTTTTTTTCTCTAATTTCTAGAGAGAATCCTTGTAACAAAAGGATCCATCTAATCAATCTAGGTTTAGTATCCTTCTTAGACATAAGGTACTTCAAAGCAGCATGATCAGTAAAGATTATTACCTTAGAACCTAAGAGATATGATCTAAACTTGTTTAAGGCAAAAACAATGGCTAACAGTTCCTTCTCTGTGGTAGTGTAGTTCACATGGGCATCATTTAGAGTTTTGCTGGCATAGTAAATCACATGAAGTAATTTGTTTTCTCGCCTCCTAACACAACACCAATATCATAATCTGAAACATCACACATTATCTCAAAGGGTAGTTTCCAGTTAGGCCTGGACTATGGGGGCGGTAGTGAGTAAGGTATAAAGCTTCTCAAAATCATCTAAACAAGCATCATCAAAGACAAACTTAACATCTTTTGCAAGCAGATTGCAAAGAGGTCTAGAAATCAAGCTAAAATCCTTAATGAATCGACGATAAAAACCTGCATGCCCTAAGAATGACCTAACATCTCGTACAATTTTGGGAACCTGTAAAGTCTTAATAAGGTCACCTTTGGCTTTGTCTACCTCTATACCCTTAGAAGATACGATATGCCCTAAAACAATTCCTGATCCAACCATGAAATGACATTTTTCTCAATTAAGCACTAAATTCTTTTCCTTACACCTAGTCAACACTAATGTTAAATGATGCAAGCACTCATCAAAAAATGACCCAAATACTGAAAAATCATCCATAAAGACCTTTAAAAACCGTTCTACCATGTCAGGAAATATGCTCATCATTCAACGCTGAAAAGTAGCGGGTGCATTACATAACCCGAAAAGTATGCGTCTATATGCAAAGGTACCAAAGGGGCGGGTAAAAGTGGTTTTCTCTTGGTCTTCTGGGGAAATAACAATCTGATTATAAACAGAAAAACCATCTAGCAAGCAATAATGTCTATGTCCAGCTAATCTCTCAAGCATTTGGTCGATGAAAGGAAGGGGAAAGTGGTACTTCCTTGTGACCTTGTTCAATTTTCTATAGTAATACAAACACGCCACCCCATGGTCACTCGGGTTGGGATTAACTCATTGTTATCATTCTGGACTACAATGATACCTGATTTCTTGGGAACAACCTGAACGGGGATGACCCACTTACTGTCTAAAATAGGGTAGATAATACCCGCATCTAACAACTTAAGCACCTCAGTTCGAACTACTTCTTTCATGTTAGGGTTAAGTCGATGTTGCATCTCCCTAGACGGTTTGGTATCATCCTCTAAAAGAATCTGATGCATACAAACATTAGGACTTATACCCTTAATGTCTTCTATGGTCCATCCTAAAGCTTCCTTATTGTCTTTAAGCACAGTCACTAGCCTACTTTCATGGTTACTATCCAAGTCAGATGCTACAATCATAAGCAAAGTCTCAGATGGGCCTAAATACATATACTTCAAGGTATCTGGTAGTTGTTTAAAGTCCAACTTAGGAGGCACTTCTAGAGAAGTAATTAGGGTAGACTTTGGAACTGGTAGTGGTTCTAACTTAGGTTTCCATCCATTACTAGTGTTTATCAAAGGGGATGAATCTAACAAAGCATTCACCTCATTCATCACACTATCATCATCAAAATCAAACCCAAAGTTGGCTAGGAATTTCTCTAATGGATCTTCTAACAAAGTGTTTGGTAATGACTCATGAACTAATGTACCTATCATGTTCACCTCTTCAATGCACGTGTCATCTAGCTCAGGTGGTTGCTTACTAATATTGAAAATATTCAGCTCAATAGTCATATTACCAAAAGATAAGTTCATATTACCATTTTGACAGTTAATGATCGCATTAGATGAAGCTAAAAACGGGCGACCTAATATCACAAGTATTTGATTCTATGGGTCCGGGAAAAGTTGGGTATCAAGGAAAAGAAAATCCACTGGATAAATAAACTTATCGTCCTCAATTAGAACATCCTTTATGACACCGCGAGGAATTTTTTTACAAACCTATTAGCTAATTACAGTGTTATCTGAGTAGGTTTCAAATCACCAAGTCCTAGCTGGAGGTACACATGGTACGGAAGTAAGTTCAAACTGGCTCCTAAATCAAGTAACAATTTCTCAACAAGGTAGTTACTTATTGTGCAAGAAATGGTTGGGGAACCTGGGTCTTTGTACTTAGGAGTTGTATTTTTCTGGATAATTGAACTCACATGACTAGCTAAAAAGGCTTTCTTCTGTACACTAAGCTTCGCTTTTGCATACACATATCCTTAAGGAACTTGGCATATGTAGGAATCTGCCTAATTGCATCTAATAATGGAAGATTTATAGTGACTTGCTTAAAAACCTCCAATATGTTGTTAAAGTTGGATTCCTTCTTTGTTGGTGCTAACAGTTGTGGGAACGGGGTTCTGGGCAAAAAATCTAGTGTTATTATAAAGAGCATTGGCTTTCCCTTTAACAGTCTGTCCTTCCCAAAATGATTTGGGCTCAATTCCAAAACTAGATTGACTCAGTTCTAAAGTTTCTAACCTTTTTGATATAACTGCTATTTTGGCATCTGATTCAAAAGATCCTTCTACCCTATTGACATTTCCTCTACTTAGAAGAATTGTTTTTTGGGGCTCCCTACTATTTTCCCACTGTTGGGTTTTTTCGGCGATTTCATTCAAGAATATCATCGCACCATCAACAATTTTATTTTCAAACCCGCATGTGCATAAAGACTCAACCATGGTTGTTGTCGAATAATCTAAACCCTCGTAGAGGATCTGAACTAGCCTTACTTTTTCTAAACCATGATGAGGACAGTGTGATAATAAGTCATTGAACCTTTCCAAATACCTGTATAAAGATTCTCCCTCTTGTTGAGCAAATGTGCAAATCTGCTGCCTAATAGATGATGTTTTGTGCCTAGGGAAAAACTTCTGGAAAAAGGCCGATGTAAGTTGTTCATAGGTTTCGATGGACTCAGAAGTCAAACTATATAGCCAAGATTTGTCTTTGTCTCTTAGTGAAAAAGGAAACAATCTAAGTTTCAATGCTTCATCATCTAGGTCCTTAATCCTGATGGTACTACATATTTCCTCAAAATCTCTAATGTAAATAAGGGTTTTCATTTTCTTTACCTAAGAATATTGGGAGCATATGTATGGTCCCAGGTTTTAACTCTTTGTTTGTTTTAGTTTCATCTAACTTGTTACATGATGGACGAGAAGTCTTAGTCGGGTTCAACAAAGCTTTTAAAGTTGCCATTGCTGGCACTATCAAAGGACTATGAGTAACTTCTTTACACAGTGTCAAGTTCTCAAAATTGAAATTTCCAAAACAGGGCCCTCAAAAGAAGAGTCTTCAAGGTCCTCGTTTCCAGGGAAAGAACTACTAGGTTTGTCACAAATCAAACGACCTAGAGTGTCTCTTTTCCAAGCTCGCCCAGTGATGATTTCAAGATGTCTTGGCATACACTAAAAATAAATAAATCCTAATTGGAAGGGAATTCTAAACAATCACAAGCAACGCTGACTCAACCAAATCAAACCTATTAAATCTAGCAAACAAAAAACATGATGGCTCCACTTAGATTGTTTCTAGACAAGCTTTTATTCTTTCAAAAGGCAACTAGTTACAGTTTTAGCAAACCTCTTAAAACGTTCAGAATTAGATTAAGTCGAATAGAAACGGACTATCGTGGTTTAGGCTTGTCCTATGCGATTTTGATTTTCGAATCTAAAGAAAGTACTTCTACAGTGTATTGTTTTTCCTAGGAGTAATTTTTTTAGGTGCTAACAATTGGCGACTACAGTGGGACGTGATATGTTTTAGAAATAGCGGTAAAAGATTCGATACTCAGACTTGTAAAAATTTGATTTTTAAACCTAATTTTAAATACTAAAAATAAAGAAGATTAAAGTATAATTGATTTCAGATTATGCAAAGAACTGAGACTAAGGATTCCACCATTAGCCAATTTTTCAAGTGATTTAGCATTAACAATTATTTTGCAACTCATACATTTAATTGATTCTAAATATTGCCAAAGTTAGATTTTCAAAATAATAGTTGTAAATCAAAAGTATGAGACATCAATAACACTAAACTAAGCATGACTCATCAAAAGAAAACACAACTAATTGATAAATATCATTATTTCAATTTTAATTCAAAGCAAATAATCATAAAAGAATTACCAAAAATTAATAAGATAAAAATATGCCACTTTATTATTGGGAAAATGGCTTCCTCCATCGTCTTAGCAATATGGTCTAGCTCCTTATGTCAAACACTCTCTCAAAATACATGTTCATAACTCAAAGTGCTTAAAAGAAGAGAAAAACAGAAGTAACACAGAAAATAGCTACGAATATAAGTGTTGCTGAGACTGATTTCTGTGTTGCTGAAGAGAGAAAATAAAATAGAGAATAAAAGACGGCTTCTGGGCGTAGTAAAAGAAGAAAGAAAAGGTAATGCAAACTGTGACTGTTTTCTCCTGTGGTCTGTACTCCTTCTTATTCTTCACCAGCAGAATTTTTTTTTCTCTGAATTTTTTCTCGCGACTCTAGATGATTCTTTCTCGTTTCTCTTCGCTATTTATAGGATTAATAAACCCTAAAAGGCTTCCTTAAATGATAAAGACCCAAAATATCTTCCCAAAACAGATTCAATCCCTCGTGTTAAACCAAAATCAGAGATATCTTCTTTTTCCGGTACAACTCGTGTTTTCTAACATGTTTTCATGGCAAGCAATACTCAGAAATGACATGTTTTGATATATTTTGACTGCTTAATCACTTTGAGATATAAAACAACTTCTTAACTCCCTTAAAACTCGGTTTCAAATAACTCATATTCATTTTCTCACGTAAAGAATTCATTCCAGCCAATTACGGAATCAAAAGCAAGATGAGGGGTGCCCCTAATCCACCTGGTGGATGTCTTTATCAATTTTCCGGGTACCTTCAGTAAATTTTCTGGGTGCCTTTATCAACTTTTTGAGCCGATTTTTCCACAAATATTCATTTCCCAAAAATACCTACAAAAACATAAAAACCATAATAAGTACAAAATCGAGCACTAGTAATATAGAGAATTAAATACAATTGAGACATAAAAATGTGTCTATCAGAATGTCAATCTCTCGGTCACGAATCCAATTTTTCAACCATATGAAAATCAATTCTTCAATCATCTAAAAATGGTGGATCTTAGGTCGGGTTCAGCAACAAATCCCAATTCAGGTCCAACAACTACTTCTAACCCCCGCAATACCAGTGGCGGAACTCCAGAGATTATTCCTCAAAACACCACCACTGAAAATACCAAGACTCCTCTCCGTACCACTGAAGGTGCTAAAAACAAGGAGCATGATGTAAGTGTTACCTTGTCAGGATGATGCGAGTGGGATGTCTTGTTGCTACTACCATTATTGATCAAATACTCTGGTCGAAAGAGATGACTGAGTTAAATCTCTAAAACTGAAGAAGCCTTCAGTCCCCAGGTGTAGCTACTTTGGCATGTTACTAGACAAGGGATGATTTTATAGTATCACCATGAGTCCATGCCTCTAGGGTCTGATCAGGAAGGGAGGCCAGTAAGTTTGATATCTCATATTATTATTGTTGTCTTTGTCGCGCCAAGGCTGGAGCAAGAACTTGAATTGAAGTCAAAGCCCTTGTTGGTGCCCGAGATGTTGAGTCACAATTAAGATATTTTCGTGAGCATTAACCGAATGAAATTGTGTCTTATCCTGACCTTTTATCTCATAAACTTGTTTTACCCTTCTGGATGTGATGATGATATACTTTTATGGGCGAAGTCCTCCGGAGACGTCGAGGGTGAAGAGGATGAGCTGAAAGGTATCCTGTTGCCGACGTGGTACTACGGGTGTCTTCAAAGACTATGTTCCCGGAGGCGTCTCTTGAGTTATCTTCTGAATCCTTGATTGTCATAGGGGATGGGCTGCGGTGAGCAATCCCCTGTCATACTTCTCTTTGGTTACTGAAGTTGCATTTTCTGGAGTAGAGTTGAAATGCGTCTCAGTCTCGTCAGGGGTTGCAGGCGCTTACCAGATCTGATGACGTTGTTGGGGAGAGGTGAATATATAGTATCTTGGAGAGTGAAAGACTTCTTCAAGGTTATGACTCTTTGGTTGAACGTCTATTTTGTGTTGAAGAGGTTTTTGATAGTGACGGAGCTCGTGTAGGCCTTCAGTCCCGAGTGTTGTTCACGTGATTCTTCGGATACAACTGTTGAATATGATGCTCCAAGTGGTGTTATTGCGTAGGATGCCAATGTGATGAAAACTTCACCAATTGAGTATTTGAGCGCTGGAGTTGACTTTAACTTCAATTTTGACAGGATCTGAATCTTGGAGGAAGCTGAGACGGATGATCTTGGTGTTGGATGGCTTCATCGTCATACGAGAGCCATTTAGGAGAAAAGACGCGTCTCCTGGCTTAGAAGCGGTTATCAAGGCTAGAGACGATGTTGAAAGACTATCTCGGGAGTTGAGGCTTGCAACTGAAACCCTTGCACAGGTGGAGAGAGCATATGTTGATGGCGCTGAAACAGTCTTCAAAGGTCCTTTCTAAGTAAGGATTTTTTAAAGAGAGAAATAATACTTTATTCAATTAAATAAATAGAAATCCCAAGTATGAATGCAAGGCAGTGCAAACATTTTGGAAGAATTACAAATGTTGCATAAAAACAGGGAAATATTGCTAGGGGTGGTAAAGTGCTTAAGTTGTGACAACTTTATCAGGGGTGGTAAAGTATTTAATCCTTGACAGCTTTAAGCCACTTGCCACGTAAGACTACCCCTGTTGGCTTATCAGTATTGACGATTTTGTAGTATCCACCTAATATAGTTTTAATGATCAGATATGGCTTTTCTCCAGGACAGGCAATAGTGTCTCCGATTCGGAAAGGGTTAAGTTTCGGTATCTCAGGTTGATGACATATTTTAAGGATGATTGGGTTATTGGTTTTAATATTCTCAATAGAGACGACCCGTATCTATTCAAAAAACTTTTAAAAAGGATCAGCTTCCCATTCACATCGTCAAGGCACGGTGAGGTTGATTCTCGAGTCAAATCCTCAAGCCTTGATGGGATGTGGAACACCTGGTTGTAAAGAGAGTTGCTGAACAATACTTACTTGTAGGTGAAATCAACGGGCGTACAACGTCACCTCTCATATATGCAATTGTTTAGCGTTCAGATCCGTTCTTTGGTGATGTTTTGGAGGTGAGGAATCTTTAGGGTCTGCTGGCTTGTTAGCACCTACAGGTGGGTCCCTTGGTGACGATTTCTCTAGAGATGCGTCGAGCCTTGCCTTGTTTTTGTGGATTCAAGTATGTCCCAGAACTATGTCATAGTATGGATCTACATAGTTGTTGCTAATAAAGTGGTAGCAGACACTCCTGGACACAAAATGGTAGTGGAAGTGGTCTCTCTATACCCTTATGAATACAAAGTTTGGTCACTGGATCTTTGGTTGTTTTCTATGAATGAGGATCTCGTCATCACATCGAATGTTGCTTCTGGAAGTGCTGACGTTGGTAGCATCAGGAACGTTGGTTGGATTTATATTTCTTTTCACGATTTTTGTAGGGACCTTTCCAGAACTCCATTGGTAACGAAATTTTGTTGTTGATTGTTTCCTGGTACCAGATCATGGGCTAGACAAACTTATCATTTATCTCTTTGGACGTGGGCCCTTGAGGTGTTAGCATCAGCAATAAAGTTGGAGGGATTGCTCCATATGATACGTGTGTTTCTCTAGAGGTGGTCCGAGTCTTGAGAGGAGCGAGTATTTCCTTATAGGTGGTAGCCCTGTCTGCTTGTATTTAACCCAAGTTTTCTTGTGTTTTATCAGATCTGAGAGACTTGGTGGTGCTTGGCTATCCATGGCGTTTCTAGTAGCACTACTTGAAAGAGGAGCGTCGGTGTTGCTAGTGGTGGTGTTTTGAGGAATGTTTTCTAGCATACGACCACTGGCGTTACCAGAATTACGATTGATTGCTAGACCTTAATTGATGCTATTCTATGAACTAGACCTAAAATCCACATTGTTTTCAAAGGGTTGAAGAATTACTTTTCAGATGGTTAAAGAATTGGATTCGTGACTGGGAGATTGATCTCCCACTGTGGTCGCCAATTTTTAGTACCTAAAAATTACTCATAGGCAAAAAAAATACACCGTTGTGGTACTTTTTTTAGATTAGGAAATCAAAATCGTAGAAGAAAAGCCTAAACTACG
This sequence comes from Papaver californicum, assembly GCA_023531435.1. Taxonomy (NCBI): domain Eukaryota; kingdom Viridiplantae; phylum Streptophyta; class Magnoliopsida; order Ranunculales; family Papaveraceae; genus Papaver; species Papaver californicum. The sequence continues at coordinate 955,921 of JAJJMC010024384.1, forward strand.
AAAGTAGCTGTTCCATCCTGCTTCTGTCATAAGGAGAGAAGATGGGTTGATTTTAGGGGAGGAAACATAGAAAGTTGAGGAAATTATTGGTGATGAATTGTGTGTAAATGTGTTGAACTATGGAGAATAACAAAGCTTATGGGAATGCTTCTGGATAGACAAAGTAGTCTATTTATAGTAGTTGGGAATACACATTACTTTCCTCGTAAGTAGTGGAGGTAGTGAAGGATGGAGAGATGGAGATTGTAGAGGTAATGATATAGCCACGCCCTTTATGTTAGGGAAGTTTCTGGAAACTTCTAGACTATTATTCCATCATCTCTTCAACTGCTATAACCGTCACCACTACTTGTAACTTTCACATCATGGGGTGCTACCACGCCGCAGGTTGCTATAAACCACCAGACCAATACAACATGAAGAATCCCTACATGTGACATGTTTTGATGTTTCGTAGGAATTAGTGGAGTCATGGACTACCTCTTGCTTTAACTAAGTTATAATCATGATGTTCTTTGACTGAGTGTTCATCTCTCAATAGGCTTGCCAGATCTTATCGTAGTGATGTTCAAGACTCAGGCTTGAAAAGATAACTCATATTTTAAAGTTTGTGTGAATAATAAGAAGTTTGTCGTAGGATAGTATTAGCAATAGGTTCAGGGCCGTGTAACATGGCTGTGGCATGTTTGTAACATGTAAGTTGTGCTAGCAACAACAACGCACATAGGTGCCATAGGTATGGACAAAATGTTGGTAGGGTGCCACGGATGATGGTGTTGGCGATAACAAAAGATATCGTTGGCGCTGGCACCTGCCAGTTTTGGCCATGACCATGGCCTGCTTAGGCTTCTCAATCGCATGAGATTTAGCATTTGCATTATTTTTTTTATGTAGTTCATACAGAACATATCAAGGAATTCAGTCGTGGAAGTTTGCGACTTGAAGTAATTTTCAATACGACTATGCATTAAGATGTTATGCATCTACTTAGTGTCTTCATTCAAGGATGGCATAAAAGCTCACTCCAAATGTTCATAATTTTTGCATAACCAGCATGTTCTGATTAATAATGATGGTTTGCATGGACGCACATGAAATAACGAGGGTTTAGCCGAGTAAAGCCTTGAAATTTTGCGGGTGCATACATATATAAAAGAGATACAAGATTAATATAGACATGAGCTGAATACACATTCCCAATTCTCTTGCGTAATATGAGACAAAAGTACGTATCCGTAATTCTGATTCCGGGTCAGAACTTTTATACATATATATTTATTTTATGTCTCTATAGCTAAAAAGTGGCGCATCCCAAAGGGATGTTACCTAAGTTGGTAACGCTGAGCGCAAAGGAGTATGGCACGTCCCCAAGGGACGTGGCCTAAGTTGGTAGCGCTGAGCGAAAAAGAGTATGGTACGTCCCTAAGGGACGTGGCCTGAATTGGTAGTGCCGAGCACAAAGGTATGGCTTGTCCCTTGAGGACGCGACCTAGGTTAGCTAGCGCTTTTAATGCTAGCGTTTGGTTGTGGTGCGTCTCTTGAGAACGCAACCTGGGTTTGGCTAGTGATTGTGCTTTGGCCAGCGTGAAGTGTTATGGCACGTTTCTTGGGGACGCGACTTAATAGGCTAGTGTTATCCTTGGTGCTAGCACGGAGAAGCTAGAGCTAGCGAAGTGATAAGGCGCTATGTTTTCTTTTAGAGGCATGCTCTTTGATTGTGGCGCTTCCAAGAGGAACGTCCGTATTTTATGGCAATATCCTTGAGCATAATGCTAAAGTAGCATATTTTGTAAATCCAGGATGGCAGATGCGCATTTGAGACACTTCAAGGAATTCAGTTGTGAAATTTATGCGACTCGAGACTAGTTAAAATGGCATAAATATTGTGAGTGTTTAAAAGGCTACAACATCAGTTTAGAATGCATGTAGGTGTTTGTAGAGACTGTATTCTTAATTCACTTGCAGAATATTAGAAGTAAAGTGTTTCACGTTTTGATGTTGTTTTAGAAGTATACACACAAATATATGCGGGTACTTCTAGGTTCCTACAACTAGGCAGAATGGCGATTTACAATTCTTACCCTTTTTAAAATTTCACCATCCACATTAAGTCCTCTGCTTAGTGAGGAACAATAATGTTACGCAGTAAGCACTAAATAGTGAGATTTTGCTTATAACAAATATATATGCAAAATTAAAACTTTAAAAGTATAAGATTTACTTAGATCAAGCTTCTCCGAGACTGAGATATGTGCCTCTTAGCTAACCTTGGTTGGGTTTAGTATATATCCATGTCCTTGTCAGGAATACTAGCTTTCCCATGAGTAGAGAGGGGATATGGTCGGTGTCGTTTTTTTTTTTTTTTTTGAAACAGGTCCGCTTCATCCCAAATAGAGGATCAAATCAGCTGGATCGATTCTTCAGGTATGTGTCCAACAAGAATTATTGTTAGCTTTGTCTCCATCAAGCAATGTCTTTGATGCAGAGTTGGGCCTTAGACTTAAACTTTCATTTGAGTACGTAGTAGGCATCGATGCCTGCTTAGGTTTGAATATGTAGCGATCAAGTGCTAGTGATAGTGTCAGTAGATTCGAGACAACACACCCAGAGACGATGCTTGGATTTGTATTTAGTAGCAACAAAGTTTGAAATATTGGAAACCGACAGAAGAAGCAGATGGTAGATCAGAACTGCAGGTGGGGATGGCGACGGAATCCAGTGCTCTTCTCGTAGACTTGAACTTATCAATTCCTTAAGTTTAGAATATCCATTGGTGTGATAGTGTATTAACGGAAGCACTGAACAACAGGGATGGTATCAGCCTCATCAGAAGTTGAGGCAGCATGGTCATAACAATGGAGCAGTATTTATACAAGGTTGATGACGTCTGCTAGTATAGTGAGATCTTATTGGGAGATGCATTGGGACCTGAGATGATAATATGTCTGAGAAGATGAGAGTCCACGAGCAGATGAGGTCTCTGTAAAGCTCAGTCTTCAAAATCACGTCTGGAAACCCTAGTTTGTACACCATTCACTCCAGAAGCTGTTGAAGTTTCATACGATGTCGTTTTTTGATGTTTGACCCTAAATTTTGAATCCAAGAGACAAAGCTATCATATGCATAAAGAATCACTTGATTCGGAGTTTGCTAGGTCAGCCAACCATGCGTAAACATTTGTGATTAATAATCCTATGTGAATTTTCAGATGTTGTAGACTTTAGTGTAAGAGCCATATCTCCTAGCTCATATCTTCGATTGACGTGCCCTTCTGATATGTCATAGCAGAGATATAGATGAACACTTCTTGTGAAGGATGCTTTGACCTGTTCCTTACCGATTGTTGCCGATTTATGAATTTGTAAAATGAAGAAGTAATGATGGGAGCATCAACAAAGATAGAGGAGTAGATCGAGCTGGTGCTGGAAGGTGGCGTTGTGAGAGTGCAAGGCAAGTACCAGAAAACAGGACAAATGCCAGAGAGTAGGATAGTACCAGAAGAGTAGAACAGTTACCAGAGAGAAGGACAGGTACCAGAAGAGTACAAGAGGGCATGACAAGTACCCGAGGGCATGAAAAGTACCAGAAGAGTAGGGCAGGTACCAGAGAGAAGGACAGGTACCAGAAGATAAGACATGTACCGTAGGACAAGGTGTGTAATTTTATCCATGGTGAGCATATTACTGGATCTCTGGCCAGCAATTTGTAAACCAATATTCTAGAAGTTAGGAGGAGAAGCATGAATCTTAGGTGACTGTTCCTATTGGATGTTTGTATTGTCCATGAGGGTTTGCTCGAAGAATAAGATGACTAGATAGCATCACTTTAAGAATTCCAAGTTTGGTGCATGTCCAACAGTAGAATCATGTGGTTGAAGTAAATATCAACAACAAGAGTGAAGTCACCGTTTTTGATGTGGTCAGGTAAAAGGAGGAAGCTTCTTAGTCATGTGAGGTACTGATGTAGAGAGGTTTTGTCGATGATTCTGATATTTTATTGACTTGATTTTGTGGATCACTTTGGAATGGACTTGAATTGATTTATTTTCTAGCGAATCAAGCCCCCAAGTGCAAAACAACCAAGACGTGTTTATTTACTAGACAAAGTGTTATGTGTTGAATGGGTTCACGACATCCACAACGAAATTATGTTGCATGTAATTCAGGTGCCTACTTAAAGGGTATTAAGGTTTCATGTTCTCTTGATAGGTGTAATGAGTTATCCCCGACATTTACCCTTCCTCAAGTGATGAAGCTCTATTGTAAAAGAGGCGAAAAATAAGATATATGAGGGTGCGGGTTTAACCTTGTCGTGAGGATACGAGTTTTTGATATATATGGTTGTTTTGCTGGTACCGTTGCTGATCAGATCTTCTGGTTGGAGGATGTGAATATGTTGAATCTTCAAAAGTGAAGGAGCCTTCAGTCCCCAAATGTAGCTTGCTTGGATTCGCTAACAGGTAGAAGATAATTTTATGGTGTCATTAAAATTTCATGCTTCCAGGAATTTGACAGGGCAAGGGAAGTCATGAAAATTAGAGCCGTCATTTTTTTTCGTTGGAACGCTGGGACGGGGCGAGTATCTGAATTGAAGTTGAAGCCATCGCTGTTTTTTGGGATATTGAGATGAAAACCCATTTTTTTTAAACTCAAATCATGACTATCATGACTTGACTAAATAGTCTATTTCTTTCAGCAGTTAAGTGTTGTGCGCCTTCGAGTGGATTTTGTTCTTATCGCTGCTGACAGTCCCCAGTCTCATGACATATTTTGTAGAATGTGAATCTGAATACTCATGTTGACCATGTTGATGTTTCTGAGGCTTCAGAAGATACCACAAACATGAAGGACGAAGATAAGTTGGTGGATGAAGAGATGGAAGAAGCATCCCATAATGATGGACTTTGTGAAGAATCTGAATCTCCTGCTGTCGATGGAGAAGTAAGCAATGGACTAGCGCCAGACTCCTCAGTTGGCTTGGACCCGTCTCAAGTAAGTTTCTACTCTGTTGATCCTGATATAGATAATACCCTTCACATTCTGAAAATCATGAGCGGACTTCCCCTTGCATACTTGTTGAGGATCATGCTTCTACTGACGTTGATATGAAGAAAAATAGTGTAAAAAAGAGTGTGCCAGTTGAGTACCCTAATGCGGGAATGAATGTTGATTTCTACTTCAATAGGACCCTTCCTGGGTAGTCGCATATTGGTGGTAGTGAAGATACCTATTCATTGTGACTTTGAGAAGTTTAAGATCTCATTAAGGTTGTAACTCTGGTTGACATGTTCCCTGGAGAGCATGGAGTCCCTGGAGAAGCCGGCTTTGGTTTATGTCGTTGTTCCTATAGAGCTTTGTCTTGGACGTGGATCAGAACTTGTCTTTGGACTGGTGCTGAAGCTAAGGTTGGAGCTGGGGTTGAGGCTGATGGTGGGCGTTAAATTCGTGCCGCTTGTGGAGATGAAGTCTTCCTATTGATCCTTCCGTTCTGACAGCACCTCACAGGTGATTGGATGTTACTGACCAAACAACTGCTCCAACAGATATCTCTACGACTTTTGGACCCTGAATCCGCATACGTATTCACCAGGATATTCGTCGTCAATATGGAGCAATATTCTCAGATCTGATCAATTTTATACCCATCATAAAGGGAGAATATGGAGAAATATCCCCTAGCAAAGGGATCATTTAGATAGCTGATTGGCATTTAATTTATATATTTTTACCATCTTATTTATATTTATTAGTGATTATATTTGTGTTAATTTTATGGTATTCATGTTATTTTAGGTTATATGTACGAAACTCAAGCTATAAACAAAACATAGCTAAAAAAGGTCATGAATGATCATCGCTAATCTGGACAAAGGAAATGACAGCTGCACATTGGAGAAAGCATGCAAGATAAAGATACCCCATGAGTTATATTTTTATATACATACTAGAGGTGAACTTGGTTTATAGTTTGATGATTAATGAGACATGCACATGTTACTTGTTTATGTTAGAGTTTGGGAAGGCCAATGGACGTTTTGGACATGATGAAGTTCATTTTACGAGATCAAACTAAGTACTCTTATTTAGAATTTGATAACAACAAATTACCTGAAAAGTGGTGATATATATTATGGTTTGAAGATATGGTGGGATTGTGTCCACAGTATACAAGTGAACTTATGGAATTTTTCGTATGTCAAATAATTACAAGTGGGCCATTTGACTAGACTTGAAGCATGTGAATTTATGGATATTCTTAATGGAAAGTAAAATAAAATTGACCCAAAAGAGTTTTTGGGTGGTCCATTTTTAAAACCTACGATTACGAGGGGATAGGGGGTTCTGGCTGGGATGAGTTTTCTCTCTGGACAAACAGTGAAGCAGAAGGAGGCATTACTTCTTGAAGGCTTTGAGGCTAAATCCAAGAGAAGAAGAAGATTTTTACCGGGTGACGATGGTGACGGTTTAATTTTTTATTCTCTTGTAATTTATTTTGTTAAGTTTTAAAAAATCATTTGCCATGTTCTAATAATTTCTAGCTAGGGTTTTGTGCGGAAACCAAATTTGATCATACAAGCTCGTATTAATTTTTTCTAATTATATTTATATAATAATTTGATCGATTAATAATTTCACTTCATATAACTTGATATCTAATTGTTTATGTGATTTTCTTGTTTGATTATGATTTTCAATTGATATGTCGTGTTTGGGTTAAATTATTTGACGGTGTATGCTTTAGGATTGATAAGTAATGCTTTAGAATTGCTAAGCGAAGGAAGTTATACCGGTGAAACAATAATTTAGGATTTTAATACATTGTTTTCCGAGACATGAGATTAATTTTAATATTTGTCTCGAGTAATTTAGAAAATACATTCTAGAGACTAATTGAGTTTATACGATCAGATTGGTGGAAATCGGATTCCCTAGTTACCGACTCCACTACTCTATAATTTTAATGTAATTAGTTTTATTATTTTATTCTCAATTCTGATAATCCAAAAATAATATTGTCTTTGTTTAGTTTATTAGAAGTATTAATTATCGTATTTTCCACCGCTCTCTGTGGGTTCGGCCCGTATTTGTCACTGTCTACTAGTTAGACACCGTGCGATTACGGTTATTATATATAGGTTACTCAGAATCTTATCAATAGCGGGAGGGTATGGAGGTTGGTGCTGACGACGAAGTGAGACTAGACCCTCCTTGCCTAAAAGTTGTAAGGGTATCTCCAGGTCTTCATGGGCGACAAGGCTGGATTACTGGCTCCTTGGTTATTCTCTTTGAATGAGGACCTCGTCATCGTCTTGAATGTTGATTCTCAATCAATTGATGTTGATAGTCTTGGAATCGTTGATTAATGTAACTGGTGACAGATTGGTTCTGGAGAAAGTTATTCAATTAGGGTCTTGAGACAAGTGAGTATCTCTTTCTGAGAGGTAGCCATGTCTTTTTGTGTTATGGAAAGAACCTCTTATCTATGCACTAAATCAATAATGTTGAGCGGCATTCATGTGTTCCTGGTGTTTTTAGCAGTCGTGTCACCAGGAGAAGGTGAGGTGGTGGCGTCAGTAGCAATATTGGCGTGAAGAATGTTGGCTGCAGTAGGAGTAGTTTCAGAGCCACCACCACTAGAATTACTGGAGTTGGAATTAGGAATGGTAACTGCTCCTGACCTAAGATCCACTATTTGAATGATTGAGAATTGGCTCGAGCGATCAAGATCTCCCGCTGTGGTCACCACCACTAGAATTGGCTTTTTGTAATCGAGAGGTTGATATCACGCTGTGGTCGCCAATTGTTTTAAGGTAAAAAAAATATACTACAAAATGGTACTTTTACGTAGGCTCGAGCGATCAAGATCAAACAGGATGGTCCTAAACCAAGAAATGGTCGTTCACGTCCTCCTTCGGTCACAAAGGTGGAGAAGATTGGGTAGGTCTTAGAAGAGGGAAGCAAAGAAGGTTGAGAAATCTTAGTGTGATGAGTAATTATAGTGTGTGATAAAGAATGGATTATCGGTGGGATGAATCTCTAATTTCGTATATGTTAGTTCTCTCTTGTCCCTGTTTCGAATAAATGAAGCCATCTATTTACATTTGGAGGAGACACACTGATTTCTCGTAAATAATGGAAGTTAGAAAAGAAGTGGAGAAGTAACGATTGTGGAGATTGTAGTGGAGTCATGTCCGAAAAATAGGGAGGACTTGTATGACTACTACTCCTCGTACTCTCAAATTACCTGTAACGTCCTACTACTTGTTACCTTCTTGTTCGTGGATGTGTTGCCACAATGCACGATTGTCGTAGACCGCCAGACCAATACCCAATGAGAATCCCCCCATTGTTATCTCATGGAAATAGTGGAGTCATGGTCTATCACCTTTTAATTAGGTCAAGTCGAGTCAATGACTCGCTAAGTAGGTGAGGCAAGTTGCGTAACTCACTAGTTTGGTAATCAGACTGATTAGTGTTGAGTCTGGTAAATTTGGTGGCTATGCACCATCTTAGGAATAACATGGCGTATTTGAATGGCCATATCTTATCTTAAAAGTGACTTAGCGTAAATATGAAAGACGTTCAAAACCAAGATTGCATAAAGATTCTTAAGGACCAGTCGTGGCGCATTTAAAAATGAGATTTGATAGATAGCCACATAGGGCTGGCGCTAGGATTAGGATAGCATTTGAAAGTGTGGTACATCCCTTAGGAGCGCATCCTAGATAAGGCTAGCACTCTGCACTAGTGCAAAGTTAGCTCTTTGAGCAGAGCGCAAAAGAGTTGCGCGTCCTCAGGGGACATAACCTATAGCGCCTTTAGCGCAAAGTTATCGCTTTGAGCAACCACAAAAGAGTGGCGCGTCCTCAAGGGACGAGACCTAAATTATGTTAGCGTTTTTAGCACAAAGGAGTGGCGCATCCCAAAGGGACGTGACCTAAATTATGTTAGTGCTTTTAGCGTAAAGTTAGCGCTTTGAGCAAGCGCAAAAAAGTGGTGCGTCCTCAAGGGACGCAGCCTAAATTATGTTAGCACTAGAAAGCACAAAGGAGTGGCGCGTCCCAAAGGGACGCTGCCTAAATTGGTAACGATGAGCGCAAATGAGTATGAAACGTACCCAGGGACGTGGTCTAAGTTGGTAGCGCTGAGCGCAAAGGAGTATGGCACGTCCCCAAGGGACGTGGCCTAAGCTAGTAGCAATGAGCGCAAAGAAGTATGGTACGTCCCCAAGGGACATGGATTGAATTGGTAACGCTGAGCGCAAAGGTATGGCACGTCCCTTGAGGACGCGACCTAGGTTAGCTAGCGTTTTTAATACTGGGGCTTGATTGTGGTGCGTCTCTTGAGAATGCAGCCTGGGTTTGGCTAGTGTTGGTGCTTTGGGCAGTGCTAAGTGCTATGGCGCGTTTCTTGGGGACACGACTTAATAGGCTAGTGCTAGCCTTGGTACTAGCGCGGAGAAGCTAGGGATAACCTACTGCTAAGGCACAACGTGTTCTTTTAGAGCCATTTCTCTTTGATTATGGCGCTTCCAAGAGGAACGACGCGTATTTTATGGCAACATCCTTGAGCATAATGCTAAAGTAGCATATTTTGTAAAGCCAGGACGGAAGATGCGCATTTGAGACACGTTCAAGGAATTCAGTTGTGGAATTTATGCGACTCGAGACTAGTTCAAATGACATAAATATTGTGAGTGTTTAAAAGGCTACAACATCAGTTTAGAATGCATGTAGGTGTTTGTAGAGACTGTATTCTTAATTCACTTGCAGAATATTAGAAGTGAAGTGTTTCACGTTTTGATGTTGTTTTAGAAGTATACACACAAATATATGTGGGTACTTCTAGGTTCCTGCAACTAGGCAGAATGGCGATTTTACAATTATTACCCTTTTCAAAATTTTACCATCCACATTAAGTCCCCTGCTTAGTGATGAACAGTAATGTTACGCAGTAAGCACTAAATAGTGAGATTTTGCTTATAACAAATATATATGCAGAATTAAAACTTTAAAAGTATAAGACACCCCATTGTCCCACCACCAGGTATCCCAGAGGGCCACATCCATAAGGATGCACTATGTGTGGACAAGGAAGATGTCTTAAGTGCTATTAAAGGTTCCCTAAGGGTACCTCTTGTGGTAGGGATAGCCTCAGGGAACAATACTTATTAGATGCCTTAAGTGGTCCTGCATCTGCTGTTGCAGAGGAGTTGCTCATCCCCTTAACAGGTGAGGTTAACCTGTGGATTGCCGAAAAATGTGCCCCCATGTTGGGTGCATATGTGGCTAGTGATATTTTGACCCCTCTTCTCAAGTCGAGAGGTGGTATAAGGCCAATAGATGTTGGGACTATTTGGATGAGGCTTTGCTCCAAACTAGCAGCAACAATTGTTAGTAAGGATTTGGCCCCTTACCTAGGCGATCATCAGTTTGGGGTTGGTGTACAGTGTGGGGGAGAAGCTATCCTCCACTCAGCTAACAAGCTTCTGCAGATGCATGAGAGATACCATACCATGAGTATGCTATTGATAGACTTCAGCAATGCCTTCAACATGTTGGACAGAACAGTGATGCTTCATGAAGTGAGGAGCAAATGCCTAGCATCTCCAGATGGGTGGAATTTTTCTATGCAAATCCAGCAAAATTATACTACCAGGATCACAATCTTCTCTCTTCTCAGGGAGTGCAACAAAAGGATCCCCTTGAACCAGTGATGTTTGCACTAACTCTGCATCCCCTCATATCTAAGATAACATCTGAGTGTTCCCTTGTGATGAATGCATGGTATCTAGATGATGGTACAATTGCAGGTGATTCTTGGGAGGTAGCCAAAGCTTTGAAAATCATCCATATAGAAGGCATCAATAGAGGGCTCTTTCTTAACATCAGCAAGACAGAGCTCTTCTGGCCGGTGATTGATCCTAGAGTTCTGGAGGAGGGTATCTTCCCTGCAGGCATTAGCAGACCAGCTCAGGGGGTTAAGCTACTAGGAGGTCCAGTTAGCTTAAACACAAGCTTCTGCAGAGACATTGTGTAGGGAAGAGTGGACAAGACATGTAAGCTTATGCAGTCTTTGAAGGCCTTGCAGGACCCACAGAGTGAGCTCTTGTTGCTAAGAAATCGTATCGGGGTCTCCAGACTGTTTTTCACCCTGAGAACCACTAACCCGCAAGCCCTCCAGGCTCCAGTTGCTCATTTTGACCAGCACCTCATGCAGTTTCTCAGACACATAGTGACAAGGGACGAAGCTGGATTTGGTCATACTCATATGCTTTTAGCCACCTTGCCAATGAAGGATGGTGGCCTAGGGGTTTACACCATGGGTGATGCCTTCCACTATAGCTTCCTGGCTTCATGCATACAAACACAGCAGCAGCAGAGCATCATCCTCAAAACCAACTGTGATGCGGACCAACACCTTAGCTTCCAACAAGCACACGTCAGGTTCACACAGGCCTGTGGGCTTCCTGCCAATACTCAAGTCGCTGCCCCGCGCCCTATGCACCTTATGGCAGCCCAATACTTTGATGTGGTCAAGAAGAAGATACCCACTTGCTTTAACCTGTCCGAGCGAGATACCATCCTTTGGCAAAGCAACAAGTTGAAACATGCCCAAGACTTTTTTAAGGCAATCCCATAGTCGGGCTTCACCAAGCTATTGGGCCTCGGCAATTCCGGGATGTCCTTAGTTACAGGCTTAGTATAACACAGTTTGAAGAGGGGAGCTTATGTTCTTGTTGTGGGCGGGGTATGGACGTCTTTGGCGATCATGCACTTCATTGTGCCAGTGAGGTGGGCCTCAAATTTCGACACGATTTAGTCAAGGATGTGCTATCAGACATGTGCTACAAAGATGGAGTCTCCGCTCGTAAGGAAGCTAACCTGGGCTTCATATCGGACAATGAGAATTCCTTGAGGCCAGCGGATATCCTAGTATACAATTGGGAGAATGGACGAGACGTGTGCCTTGAAGTCACAGGAGTGTCCCCGTTCACGGGTGCCAGGGGAGCCGCCTTCACGCCAGGCCATGTGATCTCGAACGCTACGACTCGCAAGAAAAGAAAATACCTAACCCAATGCGAAGACCATGGGTATGGGTTCAACGTGTTAGCGTTCACCACTTTGGGGGAATTAGGGGAGGACCTTATAACTTTTGTATCCCGGCTACAGAACCGCACTGCAAGCCTAGATTACAATTAAAAAATAGGCAATTCCCTTTTCTTAAGACTTGGCATTTCCATACAAAAGGGTGTGGGAGCTCAGCTCGTGGTGAGGCTTCCCACCACTAACGTGTAATCGGTTTTTCCTATCTAATAAATTTTTCGTTCTAATAATAATAATAATAATAATAATAATAATAATAATAATAATAATAATAATAATAATAAGGGGGTGGATGCCCAACTTGTGGCTAGGCTTCCTAAGTGAAAAAAGAAAGAAGATGAGATCTCTCTGTAATACACTTTACTTCGATGTTGTTAAGAAGAACATCCCCTGCAAATTTGATTTGACGGACCGGGACAATATCTTATGGCAATGCAACAAACAAGATCATGCCCAGGACTTCCTTAAGGCTGTCCCTATTGCTGGGCTTAATCAGGCTGCTGGGCGTCATTAATTCCGGGTTGTCCTCAGCTACAGGTTGGGCATATCTTTGTTTGATGAGGATAGTTTATGTACCATTTGTGGGAGAGGTATGGATGTTTTTGGTGACCAGCCTTACACTGCGCAAAAGAAATGGCCCTTAAATTCAGACACGACTTGGTCAGGGACATGCTTGCAGATATGTGTTACAAAGCCGGAGTGCCCGCTCGCAAAAAGGTTAAATTGGGGTTTCTTGATGACAACGCAAGTTCTTTAAGGCCAACCGATATTCTCGTGTATAATTGGGAGAATGTCCGGGACGTCTGGCTTGATGTTACTGGGGTGTCCCCTTTTTCTGGTGGCGGAGAGTCGCCATTACGCCCGGCCAAGCCATCGTGAATGCCATAACACGTAAACGAAACAAATACATAGATAAATGTGACCTCCATGGTTACGGTTTTGGCGTGCTTGCTTTCACCACCCTAGGTGAAATTGGAGAGGACATGATAGCCTTTGTGAAGAGGCTGTAGAATTGTATAGCTTGCTTCGACTACAACTATAAAATAGGCGATTCGCTCTTTTTCAGATTAGACATTTCTATTCAAAAAGGCGTAGGTGCCCAGCTAGTGGCTAGGCTTCCTACCATTTCTTTGTAAAATGCTATTTCTATCTAATAAAATCCCTTTTGATAATAATAATAATAATAATAAGTTTGCTTCAAAAAAGTAAAAAATAAAAATAATAATAGTTTCTCATTTTATTTATATTTTTTTCCAATCATAATAATAATCGATATTTATTCCGCAATAATAATAATTTTATTTTATTCTGAGAACTGGTTTATTTGGTGGGTAGTGTGTGAACCCGTACATCTCATATTTATTCGTTACATTTTATGAATTTATTGTCTTGTCTAACGGTCAAAATCCCTAAAATCCCAATTATATAATAGAGGTCAATCTCTGGATTAAACGGGTTAGGTGCCTTATACCTTCCTAGCCATATCTTGATTCTCAAACTTATCTCTGCAAAATTAGACTAATGTTTCTATTGGGTCCCAACTCTCCTAGTTGGGTGGCGGCTTTTTTTGATAATTATTCCAGAAATATTTCTATTTTAGAAACTTGGAAAATCTATTGGATTTTAGCCCGTAGGTTTTTGACGATATCTATAGTAGGTTGTCTTGTTGTAGTTCGTTTCCTTCTATAAATCTAATTACTCATGCAATTTCCAAATCCAAATATACCCGATTTTCCTAAACCTATACTAACTTTAAACCCACCTCAATCTCCTCCATCCATGATCAATGTGAACCACAACTACATCATTTCTAGAATTGGAACTCTTTCCAAATCAATGACAAACTAATAACAGTTCACCCAACCCCACTGAAATGCTAGGATACCATTTCAATCATCTGCACTGATCACCCATATCACAACAACAACTCCATTTATTCCATTATAATCTTACTTAAATTAAACCCCTAAAACTTCTCTTGGATTGTATCTCTTTCTTCTCCAAAAACCAGTAACCAGAGTAAGATACCCTAATTTCTCTATTTTTCAACAACACCAACAACTCAATGTGTTAGTATCTCCATGAAATTCACTCGTATATGATTCAAATCATGCTCTTTAATTTTTTTCAAGAAAAATAGAAATTCACTAGAGAAAGAAAAGAGGAAAGAGAAAGTCGAGTTTTATCTCAATTCTCTTAGTTTTAGTTTTTGACATTCAAAATTACCTTGTCTCGTTATCGGTAACGCTTATCCTTAAAAATTAATCATTGATAATTAAGATAGAAAAAAAACTCTCTCCCTTCTCCTTTTATAACCGGCTTTTCCTTCTGATTCCAAATTTCCGGTTTATCCTAATCCAAATCTGTTGGGTTTAATCTCAAATCTTCAGATATTCTCAATAGATTTGGTTGTAATTAGAATCAATATAGTACTATCAAATAAATCTTCGTTACTTTTAGCGATCCAGGGTTTGTGTTTTCTTTTAATCAGTTTTTTTCTCATATGTTTCCTTCTCTAATTTCTTCAGTATGCTTCTTAGATGTTTGTGAAGCAGTTTCTAATAGCTTTGAAGGTGTTTCATTCGATTGATGCAATCATTTCAATTACATCAATAAGGGCGATTTACACTGGCATGACGAGATACTACATTTTCATGAAGATCTATGGCTACCGGAAGCAATCGTGAAATTGATGTTGTGCGCATATTATTCCGTTTTGGGACAATTTTATCTCATGGAAGAAGACAAATTCTTCAAATCGAAATGGCAGAATCTTAGTTCACCGTCCATCCCTAAAATATCATCAAATTCCTTGGTGAAATTCATGTTTTTTAATACGTATAATGTATTGCAGTTTACTTGTAATTATAATACAAAATATTTTTATTTTATCATGTTTTTCATCTTTGATGTATCAGTACTTGATGAACGCAATCTTACTTATTAATAAAACTTAGAGATTTACCGTTTTCTTCAAAAAAAAACACTAAAAATAAAATAAAAACAATTAATCATTTTTATTACATGGTTTTTGAGTAAACCAACACATAAAAAATATCTAAACTAATAAATGCAAAACTAGATGGATTAATGACCCATGATTTGTTTTTTCGTATTTAGGCTTTCCAAGATGAATTTGTACGTTGTAAGTCTAAGTTCTTCAGGTACCCTGGCTTGACAACAACCGTTAGAAGATATATTGATACTCGTTATTAGGGCCACCATATTTTCCTTGGCACAAAATGATGCAAACCCACTTATGTAGTTTCAGCTAGTTTTGAAAGGAATGTAAGAAAAAAATCGTAGCCAATGGCTATAAATTTGTTACGAGTAACCGAGTAAATAAGGGGTCTTTGGCGTGTTAATTAATATTTCAAATTATGTAAATTGAATGCCTTTTTCCTGTTGTAATATTGTAGACGATTTGTTACACGACGTAATCCAAATTGAGTTGAAGTACTTTATAGCCAACATGATATTCAGAGAACTTTATATGCACTGACGGCGGGTTAAAAGTATCATTACTTGTGATCCGAAATACTTTTCCCAAAGTAACATCAAGGGTTTTCAACACCGAACGAAAATGGTATTATTATGTTCCCACATATATCTTTACAAATTGGTTTGGCTATTTTGTTCGGTTTTATTGTCATTGTCATCCCAACCAGTATAAGCATTAGAAATTATATTAACAAAAACCATGCATATGCATGCATATTGCCCATGTTACTTCTATTAATCCCTTGTATGCATACGCATAACCAAAATAATTAATCGATTCTTTCCTTGAATTATATACTAGTAATATATATGTAATTATAAGTATTACGAAATAAAAAAAATAAAATCATAACAATACTCAATAAAATATTAATAATCTTAATATATTTATTATGTGTATATATATTTATTTAATTATAAAAGTGTCCCGTAAGTTGAAAATATAATATAAATATATAGGTGTGGAATTTCTTTAAACATTGTAAATTCAAACTATATATATAATATATATATTCCTAATTTAAACCAAAAAATATTAATATTATTTATTAGATTCACATATATAATTATATATCTTGTCCAGGATAATAAGTAATTTTTATTACGTAAAAAATTATGTAAACTAAAAAATGATCAAAAATCACATAAGCATGTATGTATATATATATATAGTAGTTTAATAAAATATTTTTAGTTTTTTACTATAAATATAATAAATTGAATTTAATGGTTGACTAGTTTGATGTAATATATACCTAAAATATTACTAATTTGACATGAGAAACTAAGATATGAAATTCTATTAACTATAATAAAAATAGTACATAATAATGTATCCACAGTATTTTAACCTAATAAAATATTATTTAGTATATATAAGAAAATATTCTAAGTTTTTAGTAAGGGTTAATTTATAAAATATTAGAAACTAAAAAAATATTTTATTTGTATAAAATAAATATATCGTATAAATTATTATATAGCATCCAAACCCTATTACAAGACTAGAATCTATTTAAATTTGACAGATTTTATAATTTAAAAGACTATTAATTTGAGGAATCTAAAGAACAATATCTCTAGAATGATATATTAAACTTTTAATTATTGAATGTTTAAAATTTGTTTTTTTTTTTCAAGTTAAGACGTTCTTGCATTACCATGATATAACTATTATTCGAGATCCTAAAACCTATTCATACTGATAAAAGTTTTTTTGATGATAAAGTTTGTATATAGAAATTAAAAATATGCAACCTTGATATGATGAAGGCATTCAAGAATTAGGGTATATAATAATGAATTTAATTATCATAATTAAATCAATGTAAACCTTTTGCTAAACTATCCAGGTGAAAATGATACAAAAACTGAAACTTTGATGGATGAAGAAACCAACGTCAGTGTCTTATCAAACAGTTAAAAATAGGAATTTGAGGATGATAGTTGTGTTGTGGATCTTATAACTCGTAAAAAAATATACGAAGTATTGAGTTCTAAAAGAAGTTAAAGATAATAATTGGTAAAATATCATTTATATTGATCAACCTTATAGTTATCTGGTGAAGACGTACGTACTAGTAAAGTACACATGTTGTAGACAAAATTACATGTTGGTTACACAAGCCACATGCAAGTATACCTGCTGGGAACACGAGCTATGAGGGTGGTATCAGTAAAATTCACAAGTTATATACAAGTGTATATGTTGGGTACACAAACTATGAGGGTGTGTACGTATAAAGTACACAAGCTATAGGCAAGTGTACCTCACATTTTGTTTATTTGAGTGTTGTTTTTGTTGTTTGATCAAGTTCGCTGGAATTATTTGATCGAGTTTTGAAGATTTTTCAAAGATTTGATAGAGTTTTGAGGATTTTTATATTTTCAGGGTTTTTTTGTTTTTGTTTTGATTATACCAGACCTAATGAATTATGGTTTCGATCTTGATCGTTTGATTCTGTTTCTGATCTTCGATTTTCAATAATTTAATCGAATTTTGAAGATTTTTTGAAGATTTGATCAAATTTTGAAGATTTTTGGATTTTTATTGTTGTTGTTGTTCTGATAATGTTTATATATCTAATGAATTGTAGTTTTGATCTTGATTATTGGAAGACTTACTAGTGTTTCCTTTTTTTTTTTGATAAAAAGCCTCTATTTTCCATTAATAGCATCAAACAGCTACATAGAAATCAAGTACATCAAGAAATAAATTGTAACAAGAGAAACATATTTGAAGTAATACATATTTGAATAATCCAACAAGGAAAAGAGAATGTAAATCAAAAGAACTACCTAGAACAAGTATGATAAAACCGATTAAATCGGAGAAGGGATGGTCCTCAAGCGATTAGCCGACCATTTGATAGATTTTCTTCTTCATTAAGAATTTCTCCATTGAAAAGGAGTAGTTCGCTCAACATCTTGACCGACGATTTGAAGATTCCGGTGACTGAAGATTGTCGCCGTACTTGAAAAACCCATGAATAAAGTAAAATAGAATTACTATTAAGGTGAAAGCGAGAATCACCATTAACGGAGAAGGCTAGAGCCACTTAAAGTGCAGACAATAAAAATAAATTTTAAATCAAAAAATCAAAACAAATAGCTAAATAAAGAAATATAAAGATTAAAAACTTTAAAAAAATGAAAATCCTTGCTCAGATCTAATCCATTTTGGACTAGATATGAGCAAAGAGGTTGAAAAAAGCTAGGTTTTTTTTTCTCTAGAAAAAAGGAGAGAGGAAAGAGGATTCTTACTTCAAGTATTTGATGTAAAGTTTTTAGTTTTTTCATTTCCTTCTCTCTCCAAACAACTGATGGTGGTAGGCAGGTGGGTTTATATGAGATTTTTTCTTTCCCTAATTACACTAAAGGGCAACCTTAGGACATGGATATAATTTTTTTTTGTAATTTGGTAAAATAGATAATCTATGGATAAGGTGTGACTCCTAAACTTGATTTATTTTCGGGCCACGAAAACAAGACTCATCTTCCAAAAGGTGGTACGTTTGACGTGGTTTAAAGGGGCGATATGTGCAAAAGGATTGATTCTTATATTACACCTTCCAAAAATTCAAAACAAGACCCGTCTTCCGAGTTAGTAATTTTCTTCTGCAAAAACAATAGTCATGTCAAATCCTTTTATTACCTGACTAATTTTACTTAAAAAAAAGACATTCTGAAGTAAAATCAAAAACCCCTTATCCAACTATTTTTTGTTAATGACTAATTTTTTCTTGATTAATTAGTGTTAACTATTTCAATTAGCAGTTAAATTAAATAATGTTTGAAATTGGATTACAGTTAGTGTTAGATGATAATTATTAGAGTAGAGTTTTTTTTTTGAAAGGTTTGAAGAAGAAGAAGAATTTGCGGAAACTAGGGTTTTATGATTTTCGGAGAAAAAATAAAATTTTACAGTGATGACGAAGATTCTAGTAGTGATGAAGAAGTGGGTGCATCTGCATATCGCCAATCAGATTATCGTGATTTAAATCCTACCGATTTGGGTTATTTGTTGGATGAACAAGAACATGTAAACCAAGAATAGTTGAGGATTTTATTCAAGCAAATGAATAATCATACCTGAAAAATAAATACCATAATGCTTCCAATCGTCAGGTATACGTGCTAAGCATATTGAAACATGTTTTGTAGCTTAGAACGTAAACCTGGCGATACCAATGAATCAGAATCAGAATCAACGGGTACGACGACACCACAACCGCCTATTCCATATCATCTCAGCATATTATGAACCACAATCAACTGATATGGTGATGGATATCGGCCGATTGTAGTTCATATTTGGATGGATTGGTAGGTGAAGCAATCGGCTGTTATGGACTTACATATCAATCGATCGTAGCACTTGGAGATTTTACCGAATAAAAAAAAGTACAGAATCGGTCGATGTTTATTGCTCTATGAGCTGATGGTAATCGAAAAAGTGGCTAGAAAAATTGAACTTTGTTGAATGCTAGAATCGACATACAAGTTAGTTCACATGTACCGATTCTAACACTTGGGGATTTTTCCTAAAAAACAAGACCAGGTGAAATCGATAGATGTTTATTACCTAAAGATCGATTGTTAACAATCGGCCGACACGATTTTTCCTTATCCGTCGATTGTATTGGGCTAACTTTTGATATATATTGTTTATTTTCAAAGTGCTCGACGAAGATCAACCTGAAATAGTGTCTCAGATGGGGCCTGATAATTCTACCCATTATTATACTGATTTGGTATGGGAAAACAAGGACGAGGCAAAACAATGGTTTGTGGAAAATGATATAGAAATCAAATATGCATTAGTCTTAGGCCATCGTTCAAGGCGTGATCTTTTAGAAATTGTTTGCGAGAGAAGTAGAAATATTGAACGTCATAGGGCAAAGAACAACCCGTATGTAAAGAAGACGTTGGGGGTCTACATGACTAAATCAAAGAAGCATGAATGCTCGTTTAAGATTATAGTGTATAAAATCAATAGTGTATATAAGCTTTCTAAAGTGATGAATGGTTGTCGTAATCACGATGATCCGGAATCTCTTATTGGACACTCTTCCGTTTGTAGGTTTTAAACACATCAATTTGCAACGGTAAAGTCATAAAGGCAAGTAAACCAAGTAATATCCTTAGGAAGATTAAGGATGATGATGATAAAAACTTGCCTATTTTGAGGAAAATTTACACGGCAAGAGCATCCATCAGGATGATGGAATGTGATGGTAAAATGGTTATGGAACAATCTCAGTGGTTAGCCGAGCAACACAACTACACAATAAGGAAGCCAGCAGTGGACGCCAAAATGACTCATATTTTTTTGGTGCATCCGAAAATGATCCAATTGGATCAATGCTTCTATCAAATCTTGTTAATAAATTGTATTTACAAGACAAACAATTACACCATACCACTGTTAAACGTTGTTTTCCACAGTTTGGATAAAAAAACTTTCACGAAGGCATAGAGTTTTATGGGGCTCGGAAGAACATTAATTAATCTTGGTATCAATATCAATGTCATCAACATCTAGACCCTCAAAGATGCAGGGATCTCTCGACAAGAGGCTACACGCTCCCCAACGATAGTTAAAGATCCTAAAGGAACAATCAGAAGTGTCTACGGACACATCACTCTCGGAGTAAAGATGGGAGCTACTCAAGAGGACACCAAGTTTTATATTGTCAAAGAAAACCTCAGTTTTGACATGATACTAGGACGCACGTGGTTTCAACGTTCAACATCCCAACTGATAACTTTACTTCGAACTGAGAGTCCTGCACCTCAAAATGACGATGATGCGAACAAAAATTCTTCTTTATATCTGGAAAAATATCAACTCCTCAAAGCTACAAAAGTGGGCCAGATTCCAGTGGAGGTTGCACCATCATACGTAGATAGGTATCGTACTCAAGTAGCCCTTACTCAGCTTGTTTCCTTACCTTTAAGTTTTCCTCATTCATCACAAGACTGGGGCCTAGACCTTGCCGAGAAGATAAACTCTGCCTTAGTCTAACGTTATGAGTGAATTAATGTTCTTACTCAATACTTCAATAGATAGGTAAATACCATCTTTATCCTTGATGAGCCACCAGGCTTTTCAAAAATATTCTATCTCATATTTAATTTTAGAGATACCAAGGAAGATGTAAATCCTTAGTAGTCAAACCTGATATTTTTTTCGAGTTGGAGATTTGGTCCTCAAAGCATCAAAGCGTGGTCGTTCCTCTTACTGGAAGGGACCATATAGGATCTCCGAGGCTACTTTCACTGGTTTTTATAAGCTAACCACCACATAGGATGAGTATATTGGAACAACATTACATGGTAAATTGATCAAGGCTTTCAATACTTAAACACTCTACCATTACTCTTTCAATATTTACCTATTTTCGTGCAATATTTGTAATTCCTCCAAAATGCTTGGAAATATTTCTGCATGTATACTTAGTGTTTCAATTTATTAATTAAGCAGAGTATCATTATTCTAGAAAGAAAATCTCGTGCGAATCACTTACCAAAACTCACCTACTCAAAACCACAAAATATTTTAAAACACATGGAATTCAAAATCAAAAAGAGTCTTTAAAAAACTAACTCAATCCCCTCAGAAATATGCTCCCTCTACTCTTATAAAGCACTTTTGTTATAAACTTCAAACTGCTGATAAAAACCTTTTAATTCTATCCCTAGCTCTAGCAGTCACGTCCAAACTAGAAAATACACTTATGTGCCCCCAAGGGCAAGGCTATCAGAAGACAAAGCTAACAATTGTGTCAAAAATAATCAACTGGGATAGTCTTCATTATACTATTGTCCTACGGATCAACATATATGGAGTATCACTTTCAACAAGTACGCCATAAGAAGCTTGTCCATGATTTCAAATTTAAAATGGGGTACCATCAGCATCACGACTCCTGTAATACACGACATGGACCATTATAAGACGTTTTGCAAAAAACTCGTCAGAAACGTTTTTGCACTGCCTCCTGCAAACTCAAAATATGTGGATAATTGGTGAAGAATCTAAGTATGAGTTATATACCAAAAATTTTATATGGATGTCTACTACATTATGATAAAAGGGCACGTCAATCGGATAAACGATCTAGGAGTTATAGCCGAAACGGTAGGCGATGTTACAGCTAAAAAACTGTCAGAATTTTCCTGGATTCCTCCTGAATTTTGCTCTCGGGTCATTTTAACTCCCCAAATGGGCTCAAACCCCATATTTTTCCTATTAAGTAGTAGAAAATTATCTTCTGATCAAGATATTAGGGTCACCATTCAAAAGCCGACATCATATGAAGATTCTACAACGTTTTTGCCGGAAACTATACTTCTGAAATTTTCTGATATTGAAAATTGATAAAATTCTTTATAAGTCCATATATAGATTCAGACATTCAGACTTTCAAAGAACATGAAGATATTAATATGGGTTCATAACAAGAAGAATATTAAAGAAAGTCTTGGCTTCATCAAAACAACCACATCAAATGTGAATAACTTTTAAAGAATATCTATACTACACGAAGTAAAAGTTATCATGCACTACGCTAAACGAAGCATTTAAAAAGCTAATCAGAGTTCTGGGAATCATAGTCAGATTCATATTCATCATCACCTTCTTCATCTGATTCACGCTCTTCTTTTTCCGGGTCTTCCTCAGAATCTTCTTCCAGGGCTTCTTAGTGATCCTCAGCTGGATCATCAATATCATCTGAAGGGTCGACATAGTTCATTTTCGAGTCGTCATAATCATCTTTATCACATTCAAGTTTAAATTCAGCTCGAGCCAATCGCTCTGACTCTCGTGTCCGAGGAAAATGACTCATACTCATGCTCAACAGGCTTCCATTCAAAGGGGAGTTAATATGCATCATAATATGAAGCTACACCATCGACATGAATATTTTGCCTTTATCTTTATCTGTACGATCCTTGTTTGTATACGAAGATGTTGCTTATGTTGGTAGATAACAAGTTGTTCATCCTCAGCTCTCTTTCTCGCCAGTTCCTCCTCACGCCTCAATTTCTCCTCCGTTTCTATTGAAGATATGAAATTAAGGGCACCCACGTACTAACCTTAGGTGATTGAGAGGAATGCCCTATATGAGTCTTGCAACCTTACCTAAGGAATCATTGAATCTGGATTGTACCTCCCCAAGAGAAGTCATCTTTGGTTTTTTGTTTCTGTGATGTGTTTCCTTACCCGCCGAGTCAGAATCACGACTTTGATCAGGAACTGCCATGATCTTCCAAACATAAGCAACAAGACACTTAAAAAGAACCATATACAAATGATAGAGTGTTATAAACAAAATATATATATATATAAATCAAAGAAATCTATTCTTTTTGACGACTATCAAGCCAAGAGCTATGATCATAAAATTAGGGTTTCAAAACACATATTACTATTGATGAGTCTTCTATATACAAAGTTAGGAATATACAGAGAAGTTAACAAGAATCAAATAAAGTTACTAAAATCCTAGCTTACCTGGTTAAGCTTACTGATACTACTGTTGTTATGGTTGAAAGTTATTTCACCTCGAAAGAACAATAATGGAGCTAGCGCCAACCTAGCTCACGGCCTAGCCTAATGCTAGCGCCACACTCATCATAGTGCTATCCCAATGCTAGTTCCACACTCACCACGATGCTGACCTAATTCCAACGCCAAAGCTAGTTCTCAAGAACATGTACCAATCCTTTGCCTATTTCTCGAGAATACAACGCCCATCTCTTGCTCGGTCACTTGAGAACTTTTGCATAATCTTGGCTTCAAACACTTCCAAATTTGTGTCATTTATGAGTCTTGTAACTTTCAAGCTTGAAAACAACTACTAGACTTATTATTTTCACTAGACTTGACACTGATCAGTCTACTTAACCACTTAGTGAACTGAGCAACTTGCCTTACTAATTTAACAGGTTATTATCCTAACTTAACCAAAATAGTAGTAGTCCAGAACTTCACTATTTTTTCTAGCCAGGAGATATCAAATAGATCACATGGGGGGATTCTCATTGGGGTATTAGTCTAGCGGTTTACAACAACGTGCATGTGAAAATATATCCACTACGAGAAGGTAATAAGTTTTGAGAGGATGAAGGAGTAGTAGTCATATAGTCTTCCTGACATAGCGAACATGATTCTACCAAAATCTCCATGATCATCACTTCTCCATCTCTTCACAACTTCCACAACTTACGAGAAATCAGTGTGTTCTACAAAGCTATAAATAGATGGTTTCATCTATTTGAAAAGGATAAGAGATCTATCCCAAAGATAATCAGATTTACAGTCATAAATCCAATATTCATTATAGCTCAATAACTACATACTACCATTTTTATCACACAGTGATTTCTCAACCTTTTTTGCTTCCCTCCCCTAAGATCAACCAATGATCACCACCTTTGTGACCGAAGCAATGTTTAGGCTCGTCTTATACGATTTAGATCTCTCGAACCTACAGAAAGTACTATTCTCAGTACATTAGTTTTTCACCTTAAAACAATGACACATATTTATACACCGATTCTAACTTAACGAGAATACTAAAAAAAAATGATTACAACCAGAATCAATGGATAAATATGTGATTTATCCACCGATTCTAACTTATTGAGATAACTGAATAAAAATGGATACAAACAGAATTGGTGGATGAATACGTATCTTATCCACCGATTCTTATATGATAAAACTAAAAAAAAAAATTAACAGAATCGGAGGATACGATCTGCCGTATCCACGATTCTGGATATGTTATTTGCTTACGAAGAATATCAATATAAATTTGACGGATAAGTATGTGCCTTATCCACCGATTTGCCTACATGTTCTTCATATCCATGAAAAACATAACCTGAATCAGTGGATATAACAGATCTACATCGATCGATTCTAGTTAGTTTTCAGAATTTTGATTTAAAAAAAATAACTTTTAAATGTATGAAAAATGCTTTTAGTAGAACGAATGATGGAGATTTACCTTGATAATTAAATTGGATGATATATGTGAGTAAATTGAAAAAAAAAATAGATTAAGTTTTTTAGAATTTAAAAAATTAAAATAATAAAAAAAAAATTCGCTTTTGGGTTTTTAATGGATTTAAAAAAATTTATATCTACGTTACGGTTTTAGTTGTATGGTCAATTAGAAGGTATAGGGTGGTGTAGTGTTTTTAACCAAAACTAAACAACTCTTATTATAGTCTTTAGTTGTAAACAAAAATGAAGTAGGCATCAAATTTGCCGGGTTTTGTTACACCTTCAAAAACTTCGAGGCACATTTATTACTTGTAGGTGGCGGAATGGAGCTCTGAACGGTTTCTCCCACAAAACCTGCGACAGCTTACGTGCGTAATTGTGTACGTTATGCGCAAGCAACACGTGCTGCATCCTAAGCTGACCGCTTATAATTAGCCAGCTCCCTGAGGTGGTCATGACTAACGAATCATGACATAATAACTTCCAAGTTATCAACGTCATTACCTTGGAGTAGGCATTTTATTTAGAAACCCGACACCTAGAAGTAATTACCTAGAAACAGTCAAGTCACTGAACCTATATTGTCTTGTCCATCCCTGTTCAGCGTCGGTAAAACGCAAGACGCAACTTTACGATACTCCGGGACTCTGGCACGACAATAAGTTGGTGTAAATTGTAAGTACAGTTGAAATCGAAGAATCCAAACCCATATCTAGGAAGTGGCACATATATTTGGTGGAGCTGGTTTGCAACACCTACTCCTGGGAGTACCATTTGAAGTCCGTTTAGCTGTTAAACATGCAACGAATTTCCATTGAAACCTGGCAAGACAAAAACTTCAATCAAACCAAAACCAGCTTTTAAACTACAAGCAGCAGAGGAGAGAGTGAGGGTTTGGGAACTAGCTAGTATTAAACCATCAGTACTTCCCATATATATATATATATATAGGCACCTCATAAAAGATACTACAAGAGTATAAGCAGAGAGACAGAGAGAAATCATGGGTGATAAACAGCCTTTGTTGTTTTTAACAGAACAGCAACAACAACAAAAACCAATATTTTCTTCTCCAAAGCTAGTATCACACAAGAAACTAATACTAGTATCATCAATAGCAGCAGGAATTCAATTTAGATGGGCACTTCAACTTTCTCTTTTAACTCCATATATTTTGTGAGGGTATTAAATCACAAACTACACGTGTACAAATACTATGGGAGGAGTAACAGATTATGATGGAACGAGAAACACTGAAGCAAAACCCTTCGATAAATATTGAAACTGACAACTTCGTTGCATGATCGACAGTGAGATGCGGGAAAGCATAGCACACTGCTCAAAATAGATAGCTTCGTTGTATCACTGACACATAAATTGCGGGAGAGCCTGACACAGTAAAGGAAACTGACAAACATTGATGCATGAGAGACACGTCTCAGCTGAACAGGTTGTGG